>JBBPJP010000187.1:0-40229 GCA_038088775.1 Boletus barrowsii
CCACCTGACCGAACTGTGTTCAAAAGCGTTGACACAAAAGCCCTCATCGACTCTGGGGCAACTGGCTGCTTTATCGACTATGCTACCGTGGTAGCTTGCGACATCCCTACTATGCGACTAAAGATCCAGCTTTGAGCAAGCAACGTCGATGGATCCCCCAATCAAAACGGCCTGATATGAAAACAGGCATCAGTGCTAATGCAACTCAGAGAAACCACCGAACTCCAGGACTTCCTTGTTATTGAATGTGGCAAGGATGAGATCATCCTCGGGCTCCCTTGGCTCCGTGACAATAATCCGGTGGTCAACTGGAGTACAGGAACCGTTCATCTCCGCGATCCGGAACTGACCGGACAGGAACGTACATGGAATCGAGAAGACGTAGCGGCCAGGGCCCATACTCTAAACATCTTCAACAAGAAATGCCAGATGAACAAATTGCGGCGATGAAGAGCTCTGTGGTGGAAGCATAACGTTGACCCCGTACTAACGGCAAAGACCAGAGAGGTTCATCTGAAGATACCTGACGTGGAACCGACCACACAGCGGGAAGAGATACCGGCGCTCGTAGATGTGGAGGAGGATGATGAAGAGCCAACCGGACCTTCCATTAAGAAAACAATGATTTCAACTTCTCTCGCCCAAGACGCGAAGAAGACCAAGACGGAACTCCCGCGGGACTTCCGAGATTTCGAGGACGTCATCCAGAAAAAGGACGACGGTCCCCTTCCGCCCTACCGGTCGTTCAATCACGGCATAGATCTAGACGACTCTTTCTTACCCAAGGTTGCAAAGGCCTACCCGCTCAACCCTAAGGAGTGAGAGGCATGTAAAGAATTCATTGATGAACATATGAAAGCCGGACGTATTCACCCCTCCAACTCTCCCATGGCCTCTCCATTCTTCTTCGTATCTAAGAAGGACGGTAATCTTCACCCCTGCCAAGATTATCGATATCTCAACGAGCATACCATCAAAAACGCCTACCCCCTCCCACTCATTGGCGACTTGATGGATCAGCTCAAGGGATCCTGTTACTTCATGAAGATGGATATCCGTTGGGGGTACAATAACGTCCGGATCAAGACTAAAGACGCCTGGAAGGCGGCGTTCATTACGCCCTTCGGCCTCTTCGAGCCTCTCATCATGTTCTTCGGCCTTTGCAACAGTCCTGCGACTTTTCAGTCATTCATGGACTACATTTTCAAGGATATGGTAGCGGAAGAATGGTTGATCATCTATATGGATGATATGTTGATCCATTCCAGGGATCTTAATGAACATCACCAACGAACGAGGCAAGTCCTGGAACGGTTACGTGACAACCGTCTCGGCCTCAAATTAGAAAAATGTACGTTCGACGCATCCTCGGTTGAATTCCTAGGGATGGTCGTCCAAGAGGGTATCATTGCGATGGACCCTACCAAGTTATCGGCAATCGCTACCTGGGAACCAGCTACTATGGTTCGCGCAGTCCGCTCCTTCATAGGGTTCTGCAACTTCTACCACAAGTTTATTCTGAACTTCTCGGAAATTGCCAGGCTGATCTTGGATTTAACGAAGAAAGGGCAGCCGTGGTCCTGGACGCACAAGCAACAACAGGCCTTCGACCTCCTCCATCGGGCCTTCACTTCCAAACCCGTACTCACAATGCCGGATACCTCGAAACCATTCTATGTCATGACGGACGCCTCGCTAACGGCTACTGGCAGCGTACTGATGCAGAAGGACGCCAATGGCGACTTACATTCTTGCTGCTACATATCCCGAACATTCTCACCAGCGGAACGAAACTACGACATCTACGACCGCGAACTCCTAGCAGTTATACGCACACTCGAAGAGTGGCGCCACTACCTCACCAGAACCGACCGGCCTGTAACCATCCTCACAGATCACAAGAATCTGTGCTACTTTAAGGACCCATGGAAGCTCTCTAGGCGGCAAGCTAGATGGCTATTAACGCTACAGGACTATGACCTCCTGTTCCAACACGTACTGGGGAATAACATGGCCCCTGCGGATGCTCTCTCTTGGAAGGATGCCCTGGATACTTCGGATGATAACGCCAAGGTTACCCTACTTCCCGGAGAGCTATTTTTGAAGCGAATCGACACAGACCTCCAACACGCCATTGAGCAATCTTGCTCCACCGACGGCTTCGTCATCGACCAGCTCCGTAAGCTGCACGAGGGTACCTTGGGAATCCCTCATTCCACCATCCACGACTGGCGCTTCAACGATGGCCTACTCTACTTCAAGGATCGGGCCTACGTGCCCGAGGCCCACCAGAACGACCTCCTTCACTCCATCCATGACTCGCCTGCGGGGGGCCATGGCGGTTATTACCGAACCGTTAATCAGGTACAACGTGACTATTGGTGGCCCAGCCTGACCGCGTTTATCCGCCGCTTCATCCAAGGCTGCGCCGTCTGCCAAGCCAACAAAGTCAACACACATCCCACCGTTCCACCTCTTACCCCTCTTCCGGTCGCCTCCTCCCGTCCCTTCCAATGTCTGTCGGTCGATCTCATCACGGACTTGCCGCTGTCTAAGGGCTTTGATTCGGTTATGGTCGTGGTCGACCATGGCCTTACAAAGGGGGTAATTTTCACCCCTACTTACAAGAGTGCGGATGCCGAGGGCGTAGCGCAGCTCTTCTTCAAGAAAGTCTTTCCCCGCTTTGGACTCCACAATAAGGTTATCTTGGACCGCGGTCCGCAGTTTGCCTCAGCCTTTGCTCTAGAACTAGCGAGGCTCCTGGATTATGATCCGCTCCTATCCTCCACCTACCATCCACAGACCGACGGAGAAACGGAACGGGTCAATCAGGAATTGGAAACCTATCGTTGGATCTTTTGCCAAGGAGATGCCACCCAATGGTTGGACCTATTACCAATGGCAGAGTACTGCCACAACTCCTCCATCCATTCCGTAACGGGAAAGACTCCTTTCTGTTTGATGATGGGATACGAGCCAAGGGCTTATCCATCTTTAGGAACGAAAACCTTCCTCCCCGCTCTAGAAAAACGCCTTGGAGACCTCGATGAGGCTTGCAAGGAAGCCACCGCCGCTCATGAGAAAGCCCAGTGCTACATGTGCGAACGCGTAACCTCGAAATTCAAACCCTGGAAAGTAGGAGATAAGGTATGCTCGAGGGCCACAACCTGAAACTCCGTTACCCCTCCCGAAAACTTGCTCCTCGACGCGAGGGACCATTTGAAATCTCACAGGTCATATCACCTGTTTCGTACAAACTCCGCCTGCCAAAGATGTGGAAAATCCACAACGCCTTCCACGCATCGCTTCTAACTCCCTATCGGGAAACCGCTGAACACGGACCCAACTTCGTTCCACTTCCGCCGGACTTAATAGACGGGGAAGAGGAATTTGAAATCAAACAGATCTTAGCCCATCGGGGCTCCGCCCGCCGATGCCACTACCTCGTTTCATGGAAAGGCTATCCGTCTTCCGAAAATACCTGGGAACCCGAATCCAACTTAGGACACGCTGCAGACCTCCTGGAAGAATATAAGGCCAGGGATCCCACCGCCTTTCCCCCATAACTTTAGTCCTCTCCTACCCTCAAGTCAAGCCCTCGCTCCTCTATCGCCATCGTCACTGCCACCCACTTATGTCTAACTCTCTGAATGGAACCTCCTCCGTATTCCCAGTCCGACTCCACCGTCTCCCAGACCAAACCCGCCGAATCCTTTACGCTTCTCTCCTCGAGAATCCTGCCGTGGCCCAGCGCATCTCCACTTGCTCCCTTTATAGGGATAACTCCGTACTCCAATCTCTGGGCCTCATCTTTCATACATACACCACCGGACGGACACTCCATGCCCAGCTCTTCCCCGATGGGATGCTCCCCGTCTACGCTGCCGCAATGGAACAGGCCATCCATTCCTCCAGAGACGCTGTCCTGGATGCCCTCCATGACCATGGATTCGCCGATGTCATCATGGCAATCCCCTCTAACCTGTACATGCACGTTCTGCGCCCCCTTGTCAACACCCTACCAGTCAACCTTTGAGGTTACTACATGGACGACCACCCGGGCAACACCTGGGACGGGAACACTTGGGCCCGCAACCTTCGCAACCCCATCTGGGATGACGACTCCACTGTCACCCCAAACGCCTCGTCCTCAGACTCCTCCTCGGCCGACGACTCTGCCATTACAGCACCCCTCCCTGTCCCTCCTCCGCCAACTCCCGCAGCTGGACCATCTTGCCGATCAAGAAGTGCTGACGCTACTGGAGGAACTAGCCGCCCTCCTGTTCCCGGACCCCTCTCCTCTCTCCCCCACGACGACCCCGAGGTCCTCACTTTCCTCGCCACCATTCCCCTCCTCGGACGAGGGACACCCACTCCCGAACCCACTAATGTACTCCCCGCTCGAGAACATCCCACCACTCCGACTCCCACCCGTCGTCCTCGTCAACTCAGTCGACGTGGCAAGGGCATTTCATTTGGACTCCCCAGCTCCGCAGCCCGAGCTGTGGGGCAACATTCTCAGGGATATAGAGGAAAATCACGACAGGCAACTCCATTCCCCACCTCCGGTCGCTCTAACAAGGACTTCGCGGCTTCGCCCTCGCGGGCGCCAGGGTCGAGCTCTTGTCCCATCGACGTAGACTCACTCCCTTCTCTCCCTCCTACTCCCTCTCGCCCAGCTCGCCCCGTACTCGGGCGTTGCTTTTCATCAACCAACGAGGACATCTCCGCGCAGACTGCCCTCATTATGAATGTCCGTTCTGCTGCGTCACCACCCCCGGCCACATCCAGGCCTATTGTCCCCGCCGCCGTTGCTCCTCTTGTGGAGAGCTCGGCCACTCCGACGACATTTACCCCCTCCGGAGCAACCCTCTTGATGACTATGACCCTACCAACTACGAGGTCAACGAAGGAGAGGAGGTGGATTAATAGTCTCGCAGGTGCTTCGACGATAGGAAGGGGGTAATGTTACGGTTTACGAGGGGGTACACTTTTTCTATTACACTTTTCGTTCACTCGCCTTCTAGTCTCATTCTCTTCACCATGCACGGTTGTATTCGTAATGGAGTCGTCCTCCATTATACCAGATACGTTTCCCGATCTTGTTCTCTTTCCGTCTCACATGGCGCCCTGCCTTTACCATATTTAGACTTCCTTTCCGTTCCGCCGCAGTCACCTTATTCAGACTTCACCGCCTGCGGCATAGCCCTTGTTTATGACTCGTTATGACTCGTCTCGACTCATATGCTGCGCATCGAGTCACATATTTACGACTGCGGATGCTGCACATCCTTTCTTTATTTAGAAGGGGCCTACCATATATAAGGGCGCTCTCTCGCCCTCCTGTAATTTTCCCTAAGCTAGTTCTACGCAATATCAGTGTAGTTTCTAGTGACCACTGAGTCTAGCGAGATTCCTAGATAGGTGAGACCAGCTTAGGCTTCGCGTCGTCTCGAAGCTCGGCATCGTTCCTCGAGGATCCCTCTACTCATCACTCGCTCTCCCTTCTCTACGTGCGAACTCTTCTTTGTATTGCAGCACACTACGTCACTACTACGCTGTGCGTTACAGTCATGGATGGTGGAGCAAGGGATTCCTGAGGTACCCTCGTGCAGCTTACAGAGCTGGTCAATGATGAAGCCGTCAGTGGAGCAAGATTGCTCAATGGCATGTCGGAGGTCTGTGTCGATACGCTTCAAAAATAGCTCTCCAGGGAGAAGGGTGACTTCGGCATTGTCATCCGAGGTATCCAGGGTGTCCTTTCGAGAGAGAGTGTCCGCGGGGGCCATGTTATGTATTCCCCGGTACGTGTTGAAACAGGAGGTCATAGTCCTGTAACATCAATAGCAATCTAGCTTGCCGCCTAGAAAGCTTCCGTGGGTCCTTAAAGGAGCACAGATTCTTATGATCTGTGAGGATGGTTATGGGCTGGTTGGTTCCGGTGAGATAGTGACACCACTCCTCTAGTGCGCGTATAACCGCTAGGAGTTCGCGGTCGTAGATGTCGTAGTTTCGTTCCGCTGGTGAGAACGTTCGGGATATGTAGCAGCAAGAATGTAAGTCGCCATTGGCGTCCTTCTGCATCAGTACGCCGCCAGTAGCCGTTAGCGAGGTGTCCGTCATGACATAGACTGGTTTCGAGGTATCCGGCATTGTGAGTATGGGTTTGGAAGTGAAGGCCCGATGGAGGAGGTCGAAGGCCTGTTGTTGCTTGTGCGTCCAGGACCACGGCTGCCCTTTCTTCGTTAAATCCAAGATCAGCCTGGCAATTTCCGAGAAGTTCAGAATAAACTTGTGGTAGAAGTTGCAGAACCCTATGAAGGAGCGGACTGCGCGAACCATAGTAGGTGGTTCCCAGGTAGCAATTGCCAATAACTTGGTAGGGTCCATTGCAATGATACCCTCTTGGACGACCATCCCTAGGAATTCAACCGAGGATGCGTCGAACGTACATTTTTCTAGCTTGAGGCCGAGACGGTTGTCACGTAACCGTTCCAGGACTTGCCTCGTCCGTTGGTGGTGTTCATTAAGATCCCTGGAATGGATCAACATATCATCCATGTAGATGATTAACCATCCTTCCGCTACCATATCCTTGAAAATGTAGTCCATGAATGACTGAAAAGTCGCAGGACTGTTGCAAAGGCCAAAGAACATGACGAGAGGCTCGAAGAGGCCGAAGGGCGTAATGAACGCCGCCTTCCATGCGTCTTTAGTCTTGATCTGAACGTTATTATACCCCCAATGGATGTCCATCTCCGTGAAGTAACGGGATCCCTTGAGTTGGTCCATCAAATCGCCGATGAGTGGGAGAGGGTAGGCGTTTTTGATGGTGTGCTTGTTGAGATATTGATAATCTTGGCAAGGGCGAAGATTACTGTCCTTCTTGGATACGAAGAAGAATGGGGAAGCCATGGGAGAGTTGGAGGGGCGAATACGTCCGGCTTTCATGTGTTCGTCGATGAACTCTTTGCATGCCTCTTGCTCCTTAGGATTGAGCGGGTAGGCCTTTGCAACCTTGGGTAGAAAAGAGTCGTCTATATCTATGCCATGATTGAATGACCAATAGGGCGGAAGGGGACCGTCGTCCTTCTTTTGGAAGACGTCCTCAAAGTCTCGGGGGTCCCGCGGGAGTTGCGTCTTGGTCTTCTTCATGTCTTGAGCGAGAGAAGTCAAAATCGTAGTCTTTTTAATGGAAGGTCCAGTTGGCTCTTCGTCATCCTCCTCCACATCTATGAGCGCTGGTATCTCTTCCCGCTGCGTGGTCGGTTCCACGTCAGGTACCTTCAGATGAACCTCTCTGGTCTGTGCCATTAGTATAGGGTCGACGTTACGCTTCCACCACAGAGCTCTTCGTTGCCGTAATTTGTTCATCTGGCATTTTCGGTTGAAGACGTTTAGAGTATGGGCCTTGGCCGCAGCGTCTTCTCTATTCCACATGCATTCCCGTCCGATCGGTTCTGGATCGCGGAGACAGACGGTTCCTGTACTCCAATCGACCTCTGGATTGTTGTCATGGAGCCAAGGGAGCCCGAGGATGATCTCATCCTTGCCACAGTCAATAACAAGGAAGTCTCGGAGTTCGGTGGTTTCTCCAAGTTGCATTAGCACTGATGCCTGTTTTCGTATCAGGCCGTTTTTATTGGGGGATCCATCGACGTTGCTTGCTCAAAGCGGGATCTTTAGTCGCATAGTAGGGATGTCGCAAGCTACCACGGTAGCATAGTCGATAAAGCAGCCAGTTGCCCCAGAGTCGATGAGGGCTTTTGTGTCAACGCTTTTGAACACAGTTCGGTCAGGTGGGTAGAGGGTGACAGGAATAGATATGGATTGTGATGAACCACCTGACACGAATACGGGAGATATCCTATGAGAAAATTTAGCAGGAGATGACGTTCACCCATCCCTGCTCTTCAAAAATCCTTGCCATAGAAACCGGAGACACTCCATATGCGGTTGGACAGGTCGGTTCCCGTTCCAGGCCACATGTCCTGGTCGGTTCCAGGTATCTCACATGCCTCTTCCCCTTCTCTCACCGCCTTCACCACCTTGATTCCATGTTTGACTGTGTTTCTCGTGGCGGTCTCTTGAGAAGAAGGTTGCGGTCCAAGCCCCATCCCCTGATCCCAGGGAGTAGCTGCGTCCGCGTCCACCCTTGACTGGACAGATACGTCATTGGGGTACGTGCCTGGTGATTGTTCCAGGACTTCCTCCGAGGTGGTTTCCCAGAGGTCCGCCGGCGTGATAGCGGAAAATCGGTTGTTCCATGGTCCAGATCGTACAGCCCTGGCTCATGGTGCTGCCCTGATCGCTTCCCTTTGGCACTCTTGGTAAGTGGCCGTTCTTACCTCAGCCATGGCCTGGTAGCCAGCCTCCTTGTCCGCAGACGAGCTGCCCTCCCTGAAAGCAGTTTTGAGGATCTTAATCGCGGCACCTTTCTCGATGCTTCCCATTTCCTCTAGGTAAGCCGAGAGTTCATCATCCTCCTCCATAGTGGTGGTGGCTCGTGCCCATCGTTGTGGGACTTTGTAAGTAGGACGTGCGGTGCGTCTGGAGGATGTGGTTGGGCGGGGACGTGAGTTGGACCGGTCGGTTCTGGTTCCGTGGTGGTTGGAAGACCTACAGCCAACCTTGTGATGGATAAAGCATTTGTTGCTCCACATATACTCAGCGCGCTGAGTTGGCGACAGACGCATGGCATTTACGTCCATCGCGTACGGGTCCTTGTGCGATCGAGAGGAGGGTGCCAGGATATGTGGTCCACCCTTTCGAAGGTCCCCAATTCTCCGCAATTGTTGTGAGAACTGGCCAGCCTTCTTAATCCAATCTTTGTAGTCGTCGGGGATCTTCTCGCAAGACAGGATCATCATTGCGGGCTTAGGGGAGAGGCCTCAGATGAACCACTCCACGAGAGCATGTTTGTCGGAGATGAGGGACTTCTCAGCGAGAAGTTGGAATTCTGAAATGTATTTGGCGAAGCCATCGCTCCAGTTTCCATCCGCGTCTTTTCCGGCAGTCTGATGGAGTTTGGAGAGGTCAATCCTAGCCTTGGCGGCTACGTCATAGGGGGAGAAAGCGGTCTCGAAAGCCTGTTTAATACAGTCGAAGGTCTTGAGTTTGTTTGGGATATGGGCGTTTCCCAATTTCATTAGCCATCCTTCAGCGAAGGTCTTTCTACGGCCCTTACTGATCTTGTTAAGGAAGGTAAGGGATTTGGTCTTATCCGTGAACACCTTGTCGTTGATAGTGAAGTAGGCGTCCATAGTTAGGAGCCATCTATTGGCGTCCTCTGCCTCCCCGGAAAAGTCCTCAGGAAGGCTGGCCTTTATTTCAAATACCATTTCGTCATCTTCTAGAGCCGGGTCAATATCAATATCTTCCTCCACAGTTGGTTCTGGGTCAGGATTGTGGAAAGTAAGGGGAGGATCCTCTTGGATGGGGGATTCAATGGAGGCCTGGGGAATGGCAGCTAATTCAGAGACGGAGGGAAGAGCGTCGGTGTTCCACCCTTGAGATTGGTTGACTTCTGCGAGAGCCCTCTGACGTTCTTGGTATACCGTGATATACTCCAGGGAGGAGAATCTATCCGGAAGGACGAGATAGAATGGGTGATCGTCAGGTAGGAGGTGAAGTCTGGGAAGTCGGGGGGAGGAACGAGGTTGGGACACGGTGGGTGTTTCAGGAGGGGAGTCAGAGTCGGAGGGTACTCTGAACCTGCCTAGGCAAGAGATGGTGGGTAGGGGGAATGTCCTCTACATAAAAGTAGGGACAAGGGGAGAAGCTAGTTCTTTTGTAACGCACAGTGTAGTAGTGACGTAGCATGCTGCGATACAAAGAGGAGTTCGCGTGTAGAGAAGTGAGAGCGAGTGACAAGTAGAGGGATCCTTGAGGAGCGATGCCGAGCTTTGAGACGACGCGAAGCCTAAGCTGGTCTTACCTATCTAGCAACATCGCTAGACTCGGTGGTCACTAGAAACTACACTGATATTGCATAGAACTAGCTTAGAGAAATTACAGGAGGGCGAGGTTGCGCCCTTATACTGTATACAGTAGGCCCCTTCTAAATAAAGAAAGGATGCGCAGCATCTGCAGTAACTAAAGTATGACTTGATGTGCAGCATGTGAGTCACAGTGAGTCACAACAAGTCAAGACGAGTCATAGATAAAGGTTATGCTGCAGGCGGTGAAGTCTGAATAAGGCGACTGTGGCGGAACAGGAAAGAAGTCTAAATAAGGTAAGAGCGGGGCGCCGTGTGAGACAGAAAGGAAAAGAGATCGGGAGATGTATCTGGTATAATGGAGGATGACTCCATTACGAATACAACCGCGTACAGTGAAGAGAACGAGACTAGAAGTCGAGTGAATGAGAAAATGTAAAAGAAAAAGTGTACCCCCTCGTAAACCGTAACATGTTGTCGTCCTCGTCATCACATGTGATTGAGTTTGAGTGTGGGTGAGGGGTGTGGGCCATACGTGCAGAGGGGATCGTCCTTGTGGAGGGTATCCCTGAGAAGGCGTTCTGAATGGGACAGGGGACGAGGGATGGGAACAGCATCACTGGCAAGCATGTGACCAAAGAAACAGGAAATATTCTGCAGCCAGCTCGTCTCGTATCTGTGGATCCTGTTGTAGTAACTACCAAACGCCTGCTTGAGGCCTTCCATCCGAATATGATTGAGTTTGCTAAAGTGTTCGCCAACGAGTCCATAAAAGTTGGAGTAGGACCATTTTTGAGAACAACACTCTATGATCATGTTGATGAATTTGATCTACAGGATGGAATGCTTAGTCAATGTCTTGTTAACTGGGAAGAGTAGAGACATACCTCATCACCTTTGCCACGACCAAGCTGGACTTTGAGCAGCTTGTGCACAGCTTCTTCATAGTTCAGGGCATTTGTGATGGTAAGATATATTGTTCGTTGCAGGTTCACCAGATTGGTTCCGGTACGATCTTCAATACCCTCTTTTTCCTCAACGGCTATGTGGACTCGTGAGTATAATGCACTGCCTGAGGTTAGAGGCTAATTACCATCTCCTTCTCCTCCTCCTAGTACTAGACTCCTGGTCTGAATTTTCTCCAAGGATCTTGGCTTTGACTGCCTTGTGCTTCCCCTCGTTCTCCACGTAGTTGGAGTCAAATTTGAAGATGTCTGCACCAATGGGTGAGTGTGTACTGTGATGAATGAAATGACCAGCTTACTCAACCCCTCATTTCTAATTGGGTCTGATGTGTAATCTGCTCATCTTCTTCTACAAGGTCCAAGCCCTCAGGTAAAATTGTATTGACCTTGTACTTGTCTTTGCGCACTTGCATAAGAACTTTGATCATGTATTGCACATGATAATTGATGGATCCTTCATTGAGTACCACACAGCAGCATTCAAAGACAGTTGCATTTGCTTTGGGAGAGTTTTCCACAAGAAATGCACCGACTTCATGAGTGAACCCGACAGCAATCTGGATGGAGTCATCAGTTGGTCGCTCAAGTAGCAAGACGAGAATTTGAAGCATGGTGATTTCGTGTGTGATAGCTTGGTTGACGAGGTGAGCAATGAAAGTGGTGGTTGAATTACAGACGATCTAGCACTATTGTAAGTGCTTGACTGGAAGGTAATACACCAATGACTTGCCTTGTTGTTCCGCTTGAAAGCTCTCCTGAACTGACTTATAAGTTGAGTAAGGACCAGTTCACCCACTTGCGGGAGTTTTGTGTTGATGATGGTGATGAGGGCAGTGAAAACAGGTGTAAAGGGCAAACTGGACGCTTGAGCTTTCATGATGCTACACGCAAATAGCCTATGGTCCACGAATAAAAAACAACTCAGGTATGACCTGTTTGATGTTGGTGATATTGACACGATTGACAATACCAATGGTGGACTTACAGAGTGCATCCCAAGACAGCCGCTGGTACTTGGCACTAGACTCTTGTCCGATGCAGTGGTGGCCTGAAGCGCGTAAAGTCATGCAAAAGATCTTGCTAATGAGAGATAAGGAGCTTGATGGAAATCAATCTGCAATCTCAAATGCATGGTGGTCAACATATTTATTCACATAGAACAAGTGGAATGAATTGTACGACTTCAAGGGTGCAATGCCGCCATGTGGGACTGGCCGATTCCCATAGACAGGAATGAGATGAGCGGCATGGTATATTGTCTCAATGTGGACAACAGTGATATGGGGGGAATTGTTGGCAAGGACCACAGGTCGGACCTTCCACATACCTGTGTCTTGATCAGGACCATCCCCAACTTTGTTGAACCATCAAATCACAGCACATGGATAGTAGTCCTGTGCATGGTGGAATGAAAAAAAAGGCAAGCACCCGCACTACTTCATAGGCTTCCATTTCGTCATGTTCCCCAGTCCTAATGAAAACACAGTCATAGCGGGGGCCTTCATTCCTCCAGTTTGGTGTTGAGCAAATATACTCCGTGTGCATGCCCTGTGTGCCACTCAGATCACTTGGTGTGTAATATCATGATGAAGCCAAGTTGTATGTGTGTATATGGCCATAAACCCAGGGGCATTCAGATAGTGGGATCTCAGCAGCTTCACGTGGATCCTGTGGGTTCTTTTGTTCAAAAAGAAACCTGCCCACAAGCTCTGTCAAATTTCAGATTTGCAGCTCCCAACCAAGTGCTACCAGATCTCGAGCTCATTTCCATTCTGAATAGCGGATGAGGATTTATGTGATAAAACTAGAGGTGTGATGTGCATGGAGTATGTGCCAGTTCGACATGTGCAGCCGCCAGAGAGGCAGGGCAGTCATCTGGCACACAAAGGTCATTATCAGCTTGTATGCTGACTGACGGCACCAATGGTGGGGGTGCTTCATCAACAGCCTGGTTGGCTGCTTCTCCTGTTGTAGATGACTGCAGTATGAGTTCTGCATACAAAATTAGTGTCTGATTGCATCTGATAATAATGCCAATCACCAACCGACTGTCCTGAATATTGGTGCCTGCTGGTCTAGGCAGATGCCAACAAGCATGCCTTGACCTGTGAAATCAATGTGTGCTGCAGCCAACTTATCAAGTCTCTGGTTGGTCACAAGCATCTGTCCGAGGGCATTGAACTTGCTGGATCAACGCCATGGTTCCTTCACTGCTTTAATGTGCTTGTTCTCTGTTATTGAGGAACAAAGACCATTTGGAGTGCTGAATAAACAGATGAGCTCTGGGTAGTGTTTTGTGGCATGCTGACATGGCAGTGAGAAGGTTGATACGACTGGATACTCCTCATCCTGGAACACCTTGTGGTAGTGATGGAATTGTCCGAGAGCATCCTGTATTTCATCAAGATTGCGATTTGTTATGACATGGCGGCGAGCAATGTAGCAAAACTCCAGAAAGGCTCAGAATATCCATACAATGTCTCGAGGGACATATCCTTCAATTGCAGTGATGTAGACCTGACAGACCAATTAATGCTATACCCTAGAGAGATATAACAATACATACCTTCATCAGTGCCTTGGAGTCGTCACCAGTCCACTGTTTGAACTTGCGTCCTTGAGGGAATCACTGCAGCCCAGAGAAAGATGCAACAGCAGCAATTCTAGGATGTCATCAGCCATTATCTAGCTAGAATAGTTAGTAATGTACTGACCTGCGATCAATGTCATCCAAAACATGATCTGCCTCCTTCTTTGGCGTATACTGGAGCTGAATATAAGTCACTACCCAGTCGACAAGGTGATCTTTAAAGTAGCCTTTAATGAGTTGATGAAGAAGGTTTGGGGTGATCAACTCGTGGATATCTGCATGTGGAAAGTCATTCGTGAAGGGCTAGGTTGTGCTGTTAGCGCTGTGCTGTCATGGCTTTCATAGACTTACCACTATGTCGCATACAATGCCATATTCATCCCACAACAAGTTGGATAGAATATTCTCATCAATCAATGCTTCGTTGAATGCACATGTGCAGTTTGGAACCCATCCATCGCAATCTAGGTTATTAGCCGGAGCCTGACACCTGGTAGATGTTAGGATGTATATGCATTAGTGAAATAGCGTGATACTCACTGTGCACACCAGCACCATACAATACATATCAGAAGGACCTGCTCCTCGTGGTTGGCTATGTAAGAACCTAGACCATAAACTACACAGCGATGATGGCCATCTCCAAACCTGACAACTTCAGGTTTGGACATGGTGGGATGAAGAGAACTCAATATCTTCAATAGCAAGCAGTGAAACAATTGTCAATGAAAGTTGCGAAATGTGGGATCAGCTGAGTGTTCCTGTGAGGCTAATACATTGGTAAGTTACTCGACTCCAAGACATGCATGACAACAAATGCTTACTCTTGGGAATAGCAAGAAAGCCAATCACTACCAATGCATTACGGTGGGCATGCCGCACATTATTCCAAACATTCCTGATAGAGAGGTACAGTGGATAGTACTCGCTATTACTGGTGCCAACTGAAACCGTCATCTTGTCACTCCCAAGGATAATGGGAACAAACATGCTACCATGCATGTTGGGGTCTTCATGTCCTGTTGTTCAATTGCATAAGTGATAATACATAGTAATCACATGAATTCACCGCTTGTTGCCATGCCCAGTCCCCAGACATGAAGTTATAGTACTGGCATATGTCGCCAGTCATCGAATACTTGTGGAATGGCCGTAGATCCATTTCTTTGGCAAAGTCAGGGTTACCAAGGAGCTGGTGCACGACAAGTCAGGGATCCTGATACCAAACTTCATATAATTGTGACATCCAGCCAGGAACATCTGGTACGGCTGGAATTTCTCCTGAATACTTTACTGAAAATGAATTCCACTTGACATCGCCAAGGGGGATCTTATCGATGGTATGGTGGTGATGGTGATGGTCCTTGAACGGTGGAGTGGCACCATGTTCACATAACATAGTAACCCAGAGGTAGCAGAGAGTATCGATTTGAGAAGTGGGCATCTGGTTTTGGCTGTACAGGAACTTGGCAGTCTCGAATTGAACACGACTAGTGTATGGGGTCCAATCATGTGGGTCTTTGACCCAAGGTTCTGGTACAGCGCCAGGAGGAAGAAAGATACCATTCCCATCGCAGGGTCTACCTACAACCCCTTTAGTGTAATACAATGTTGTGATAGACTTAGGAACGTACCGTTGAGCTTTTGGTGATAGTTGTGGTACAGTTGATCACCCAGACCATGAAACTCGGAGTCAACACCAGGATCAGGGTTGGGAGAATGGAGCTGGTCATTTGTAGCATTGGTAAACGGAGCCTCATTGAAATCTTCCTCGTCCCAATGAACCCCAGCATAGCTTTCTCCATTTTGACGCGGATGGTTGACCATCTCCTCATCTATGCCAGATGGACCATGGGGATCAGCGTGATGGTCGTCTTCGGGTGATTGGTGGGCCAACTCGGAAGTTGATGAGAGAATGGGATGTAGGGTTCGGTGGTGCTTTGTGCGTCCTCTGAGCAACTTGAAGTACCATTGACACCCAGCATACCCACAAGGGTACTGGAGCTCACTGTAATTTGCTGGCATAGAGGGGTCCCTGACGTTGTGTAAATAACAACTGTAAGGTAGTCGTTTGTTTGGGGTCAGGGTGACAATGTGCACCATCATTTAACTCACAAGGTTTGCACTAGCCCATTGAAATTTTTCCTACCCTGACATCCACATTGCCCTCCTACTCTTGCCCTTCCATCCCCAGCCCATCCAATAATACAATGGCTGATGATAATCCAGCTCCTACCTGTTGTACTCACCCATCTAACGTGAATAAGCATCCTGCAGATATTCTCAAGCCTGCAAAGAAGAGATGCACCAAGGCAGAGAAGGCCACAGACGATCAACACTTGAAGGACGCAAAGGCTGCTCAGGAGAAGGCCACTGTCGAGGGCATTGGCCGTCTGGCGATGATGGAGATGAAGGCTGAAAGTAAAGAGGCTGAGGCCCGAGAGAACAGGCCTCAACCCATTCGTCCACGTCCCCAGCCTCGTGCTCGCAATGCCGCTGATGGCTCCAGTACTGCCATGAACCAAAGCGGCACTTCATCAGACATAGTAGCAAAGTCAGCAAACCCAGCTGACTCCAACAGTGACCTTGACATGGGCCAGGCAAGCCAAAACGTCAAGAAACCTTCCGTCTTGTTGAAGGACAGCCTCCAGGCATGGAAGGCATGGCGTAAAGCTGAAAGCCAGCAGAAACAATGTGAGTGGATTTATGACTGACCTGTGATCAACATGTGTTGATGAAATTGGACTCACTGTCAGCCGTGGTAACTCCAAGTTGTTTCCAACAGTGAGCCGGAAGAGGATGAAGGAAGTCCTGTGGACTCGCTGCCCAAAGTGCTGGAAAATTCCACAAGGCTGGTGAAGCCCCTCCCGTCCAATGCTGCGAGTAAAGGACATTGTCAGACTACACTGGTAAGTCTCAATTATTTATTCGACTGATGCTAATGACAAGACAAGTCATGTGCTGGGATTGTTGCTACTGAACCCCTGCCAGTGGTCAAGGAAGATAAACAAGGACCGCCAGACATCGATCTTACACAAAATGATAGCCCTATTGCTAGCACTGCAGTGGGCAATGCTACCACAGGCGGTATGCAGCCTCCAAACCTCCAATATGATGCTGATGGGTTTGTAATCAAGAGTGTCAAAAAGCGTAGCGAGTACACCATGAAGGACCTACCTGTTCCCAGTGACCAATGCTGATCCTGTGGTGTCATCGGGACACTGACCCTTTGGTGTGGGTCTCAGCCCAACATGTGGGTCATACCCGACAAGGCCTTTGCTGCTGCACTGCAAGACATATTCAACAATGTTTATCCCGGAATCAAGTACTGCATGACTACCAATTGCTTGGTGCACGCCATGGTATGCATCTTTTCCCCCTTCGGTTGTGTTTGGGTATTGTGCTGATTGCCTCCATAGGCCCTTCAATGCATATCAGAGTGATGGAGTGGCTTTGGCTCTACCGTGCTCACACTGATGATTAGCTACTTTGCCGAGCTGCCCGACGACAAGGTTTCTCAAGATGAGACTGCCAAACCTCACCGATCCTTTTGCTTCTTGGATGCAAACCCCAATTCAGATGCAGAACCCACCCTAGATGGCCGATTCAAGTCGCCATTCCTGTATGAGCTCCTTGCTACGACCCATTTGAGTGACATCTCTGGATACATCGAGGTAAAGGGGTGGAACACAAAGCAACTTGGATTAGGGAAGAATGGAAGTGGTGTGGTCGCCATTGCAGCTGCAGTGGTAACGCACAAAACTCTAGCATATACCATGATATGCTAACCTTGCTACAGCTTGAGCGTGCTGTTGAATTCATTTGGGATGGTGTCATTGACGTTGAGCAAGTTTTAGTGGACATGATAGATGCACCTGATGGCAAGATGAAAGTCAAATTACTGAAGACATTGAACAAGGCAACTGGGCAAGAAACATCGACTCCATATCAGTTCTCCACCTCCAACTGGAGTGTGGGGACTGCCAACTACAAGTTGTCAGTTGAGAGAAGAGGTCCCCAATTTGTACGCTCTGTCTTTGCAGAGGCCCAGCGCCACCATAACCTCAAGATTGCCAACACCGCCGAAGAGGACTGCACCACTGCAAGCAAGAATGCAAATGATGCTGATCCGCACACCCTCCTCTGTAATGACCCTTACGCTATTGAGGCTAACCACAAACTGATGCAAATCCTTGTTCCAGGATACTATGTTCATCTCGCCTTCAAGTTCTCATACTGTTCCACACCCCCCCCACCATTCCTTCCATGCAATCATCTCGTCCAGTGCTACAGATGCTAATTCTAGTACCATGGGTTCTGTGCCCTTTTTACATTACAATTACACTTTTTTTAAATCTGCTTTCTTAATTTTTTGGACACTAATTTTCAGATTCAAAGTTTGGTATCTCCTGCTTTCCGACTTTTTACCCTTACAAATAGATGGTGCGGTGCAAATTTGAGGCCACTTTTTTCGTTCGTTCATGGTGTGACAAGAAGAATAAGTCCAATCAAAGACCAAGGATAGTCTTGTCTGATGCTTATTATCCTTATTGTGTGACATGGCTGGTACCAACTTATCTGACTGAAAAAGCTCAAATAAGTGTGATTAAGGATTACTCTAATTTGCTGATGGACTTGTGAAAACAGAAGACATAAAGAAGGTTAGTGCATTGCCAGATGTCGAGGGAGAAGAGGATGAGTTTTCGGGTGGGTGGGACATGTTGCAATATATACTTGACTAGTAGTACTACGTCTGTACCTACTTGCTACTACAAAACGAACTACCCACGGGTACCCAGAGTATGGGTATCAGTATGGGTCTTTGATCTGAATACCCAATACTGACCTGGCACCCATGTTGGGTTATGGGTATATTAGCGGGTGTGGGTATTACCACAGCCACCTGGGGATATACCCATGCTATTGCCTACTGTGAAGTATGTATCACATTTTAGTGCTAACTATGGTATTTTGATATATTGAAACTGCTGGATTGACTGAAGACAGCAATTCTGTCTACACTGATGGTGATGCCAGCATGCATACCAAATCATGTCAAGCCGTTTTTCCCACAGTTGCAGCAGATGTTTGTCAAGGGTGTGAGCAATCTGTCCAGCATTGTCATGCGCATGCGGGCTGTGGATGTGCTGGGTGTGTTGATGCAGAGTCAGCTGCGTGTGGATCCAGTGGTGACAGAGCTCGTTGGGGGTGCACAGGGGAGCAAGGAAGAGATTGTGGCAAGCTGTGTGTTGGCATTGGCACACGTTGTCAAGTGTTTGGTGGTGCATGGTGGGGTAGGAGACAAGGTAAGAGAGGCATGTGTTGAGCTGGTGCACGAGGTATTTCAGGGGACACAAGAAGGTCAGGATTTTTTGCATGGTATGAAAGAGTCATGATCTGACGCCATTGAATGTAGATAATTACATGCAGGCAATGGCGAATTTCATGGCGTCCTTGTTGGTCACACATCCACGCTTGCTCAAGTTGGTTGTCAAGTGAGGCTTTCCATTCTTGAGTCATGGTGAACCCTCTTCTCACATGTCTCATTAGTGCCTACCTGGTCTCGGGGACACCTCCCTCAGCGTTATGCTTGCACACCATCCTAGTGATTCTCCAACCCGATGAGACAGAGCACATCCAACCAGAAGAGATGCTCTTTGGCAAGCTGGATGTGTTGCGTAGTGTAGCACTCAAGATCAAGGAGAGTGTTGCCAATAAGCAGCCTATGATTGCATGTCCTACAAGGGATGCACAGGATGTGTTGAAGGCAATGGCGATGGATGGGGAGGAGGGGAGATTCTGATGTGTGATGCAGAGTGCATCGATCCTTTGTTTGCCAGTGAACTTGGCTTTGTTGTTGCACACAACTGGGAGTTACTACTGGTGAATGCTCGCATCAATGTGCAACCACAAGAATTAGACTGTTAATCTTGGTTGACTCAGACTGCATCATCTCTGAGCAGAAGGTAGCCTGATGACTGACTCTGCACACCATTCTGTGGAAAACCAGATGTGCTTTGCTTCACACAATCAATCACACACTGCAGACTTCTCCCAAGCCAACTATCACCAGGTGTGACATGGAGTCAAGTGAATACTGGTGGGTTAGGACAGACTGTCAAGTCTTGATTTAAGCTATCTTGAGTCATAGAGAAACCTGATATGTTTGCCATCACATGCTGTAAATTGTACATTCAAAGTTACACATCATTCAAATTTGCTTTTCTGGTTGGACAGGCAACCTTTACAACTTGCTACCTGTAACAGCATCCTTGTATCTCTTCTCTGCCTTCTCAAAGTTGATGACATTCCAGATGGTGTTGAGGTACTACATGGCATCATTGTGAAAAGTATGTCTCGTCAAAAGAAAAAAGAACATCAACTTTGATGTTAAGATATACTACCTACTTTTTGTAATTCAGTTGGGGTTAGCCCCAAGTTAGGCCTATGTTTTCAACCACATTTCACACATTTCTGGTATGTCCTGAAATGTGTGAAACCCTGCATGTCAGGTATACCATGAATTGTGTGACAAGTAGTCATTGTATGGTAAGTCTATCATAAAATGCGGAAATGCCACTCTACTGACATCAGCATCCTGTATGTACATATATAGTATATACTTATACTACAGCACACTTATATAGGTATATACATACACCAATTGACTGATTCATGGATGTGAGTGGTTACATACATATTGTTACAGATTACGAAGGGGGTACACTTTTTCTTTACTTTTCGTTCACTCGACTCCTAGGCTCATTCTCTTCACCATACATGGTTGTATTCATAATGGAGTCATCCTCCATTATACCAGATACATTTCCCGATCTCTTTCTACTCTGTCTCACACAGTGCCCCGCCTATACCTATATTTGGACTTCCTTCCAATCCTGCTGCAGTTGCCTTATTTGGACTTTACCGTCTGTGGCATAGCCTCATTATTTCTGACTCGTCATGACTTGTACTGACTCTTATGCTGTGCATCAAGTCATACACTTGTGACTCACATTGACTAGAGGTGCTGCGCACCATTTCCTTATTTAGAAGGGGCCTACCATATATAAGGACACCCTCTCGCCCTCCTGTATTTTCCCTAAGCTAGTTCTACACAATATCAGCATTGTTTCTAGTGACCGCCAAGTCTAGCGAGCTTTCTATAAAGTACCTAGATAGGTAAGACCAGCTTTGGGCCATGTTATTCCCTGGTATGTGTTGGAACAGGAGATCATAGTTGTTGAGAATCAGTGACTAAAGGTCTAGCCTTTCTCTTATCTTCTTATCAATGGTCTAGACTCTTATCTGTGATATGACATGTCGATGATTACTCATACTTAGTAAGACCGGCTGATAGCTTATCTATCGTGTCTTGGCATATGTCATACTTGCTGACATATTCTTCCATGATGTTCCATAGGGTTCTATGGTATGACTTTCTATTTACCATACATAGTATAGGAGCACACAAGTACAAACACATCTTACATGTATATAAACCAGGCCTTACAGCCTGGTAAGAATCACCGAACATCTCTGTTCTCTCCTCTGATCTCAGTGTTGAGTCTTACTCCACTACATCTACCCAATCCATCTTAAATCTATTCCTCCTCTCCTATACGGAAAAGTCTTGTGAGTTTTCCACACAAGTCTGTGCTGGTGCTGTAGAAACCCTGGGATTATCTTCCATTATTCTTTATCCCATTTTCCATAATAGTCCTGTAGCGTTAATAGCCATCTAGCTTGCTGCATAGAGAGCTTCCTTGGGTCCTTGAAATAGCACAGATTTTTGTGGTCTGTGAGCACAGTGACAGGCTGGTCGGTTCCAGTGAGATAGTGCCGCCATTCTTCTAGTGTGCATATAACTGCTAGAAGTTCACGATCATAGATGTTGTAGTTTCATTCTGCTGGTGAGAACGTTTGGGATATGTAGCAGCAAAAATGTAGATCGCCGTTGGCGTCCTTCTGCATCACCATGCCTCCAGTAGCCGTTAGTGAGGCGCCTGTCATAACAAAAAATGGTTTCAATGTATCCGGCATTGTGAGTATGGGTTTGGATGTGAAGGCCTGACAGAGAAGGTCGAAAGCCTTTTGTTGCTTGTGCGTCCAGGACCATGGCTGCCCTTTCTTTGTTAAGTCCAAGATCGGCCTGGCAATTTCCGAGAAGTTCAGAATAAACTTGTGGTAGAAGTTGCAGAACCCTATGAATAAGTGGACTGTGCGAACCGTAGTGGGTGGTTCCCAGGAAGAGATTGCCAATAGCTTGGTAGGGTCCATTGTGATAACACCCTCTTGGACGACCATCCCTAGGAATTCAACCGAGGATGCATTGAATGTACATTTTTCTAGTTTGAGGCCAAGACAGTTTTCTCGTAACCATTCCAGAACTTGCCTCATTCATTGGTGATGTTTGTTGAGATCCCTGGAATGGATCAACATATCATCCATATAGATGATCAACCATCCTTCCGCTACCATATCCTTGAAAATGAAGTCCATGAACAACTGAAAAGTCGCAGGACTGTTGCAAAGGCCAAAAAACATGATGAGAGGCTTGAGAAGGCTGAAAGGCGTAATGAACACCGCCTTCCAGGCATCTTTAGTCTTGATCCAGACGTTGTTATAACCCCATTAGATGTCCATCTTCGTGAAGTAACGAGATCCCTTGAGCTGATCCATCAAGTCTCCAATGAGTGGGAGAGGGTATGCGTTCTTGATGGTAGTCTTGGCAGGGGTGAAGATTGCCATCCTTCTTGGAGACAAAGAGGAATGGAGAAGCCATGGGGGAATTGGATAGGCAAATGTGTCCGGCTTTCAAGTGTTCGTTGATGAAATCTCTACATGCCTCTCGCTCTTTAGGATTGAGCAGGTAGGCCTTGGCAACCTTGGGTTGGAAAGAGTTGTGTAGATCTATGCCATGATTGAATGACCGGTAGGGCAGAAGGGGACCGTCGTCCTTCTTTTGGAAGATGTCCTCAAAGTCTTGGAAGTCCTGCAGGAGTTCCACCTTGGTCTTCTTTGCGTCCTGAGTGAGAGAAGTTGAAATAGTAGTTTTCCTAATGGAGGGTCCAGTTGGCTCTTCATCATCCTCCTCAACATCTATGAGCACTGGTATCTCCTCCCGCTGCATGGTCGGTTCAGCATTGTTACGGTTTACTGAGGGGGTACTCTTTTTTGTCTTCTTTTCTGTTCACTCAACTCCTAGTCTCTTTCCCTTCACCGTATGCGGTTGTATTCATAATGGAGTCATCCTCCATTATACCAGATACATCTCCCGATTCCTTTCAGTTTCTGTCTCACACGGTGCCCCGCCTATATCTATTTTAGACTTCCTTTCTATTCCACCACAGTCGCCTTATTTGGACTTCACCGCCTGCAGCATAGCCTTTATATTTCTGACTTGTCATGACTCTTCATGACTCATACTGACTCTCTTGCTGCGCATCAAGTCATACATTTGTGACTCATTATGATTAAAGGTGCTGTGCACCATTTCCATATTTAGAAGGGGCCTACCGTATATAAAGGCACTCTCTCACCCTCCTATATTTAACCTAAGCTAGTTCTACACAATACCAGCATTATTTCTAGTGACCACTGAGTTCAGTGAGCACTTAGTTTGTACCTGAATAGGTGAGACCGCTTAGGCTTCGCATCATCTTGAAGCTCGGAATTCAGACTACAAACTTCACTCATACCCTCGCTCTTTCTTCGTCCTCGTTTGAGCTTAGTATCTTAGTATCGCAGCATGCTACACTGTGCATTACACACATCAGGTACCTTCAGATGAACCTCTTGTGTTTGAGCTGTGAGTACCAGATTGACATTGCACTTCTACCACAGAGCTCTATGTCGCCATATTTTGTTCATCTGGCATTTCCTATTGAAGACGTTGATAGTGTGGGCCTTGGCCGTGATGTCTTCTCAATTCCATGTACGTTCCCATCCGGTCGGTTTCGGATCACAGAGATGAACAGTTCCTGTACTCCAGTTGACCTCCAGATTGTTGTCGTGGAGCCAAGGGAGCCTGAGGATAACTTCATCCTTGCCACAGTCAATAACAAGGAAGTCTCAGAGTTCCATGGTTTTTCTGAGCTGCATTAGCACCAATGCCTGTTTTCGTATCAGGCCGTTTTTGTTTGGTGATCCGTCGACATTGCTCGCCCGCAGGGGAGTCTTAAGTCATGTAGTGGGTATGTCGCAAGCCACTACCATAGCATAGTCGATAAAGCAACTGGTTGCCCCAGAGTCGATAAGGGCTTTTGTGTCAATGCTTTTGAACGCAGTGCGGTCAGGTGGGTAGAGGGTGACGGGAATAGATATGGATTGCGAAGTACCACCTGACACAAATACTGGAGATAATCGATGAGAAAATTTAGCAGAGGATGACGTTGACCCATCCCTGCTCTTTAAAAACCCTGGTCGGTTCCAGGAGTTCTGGGATGCTGGTCAGTTCCAGTCCCAGTCCAAGTGTCATGGTTGGGTCCATGTATTGCACTTGCCTCTTCACAGAAACCAGAGACACTCTGTATGCGGTTGGGCAGGTCGGTTCCTACTCCAGGCCACATGTCCTGGTCAGTTCCAGGTATGTCACATGCCTCTACTCCTTCTCTCACTGCTCTTATCACCTTGATTCCATGTTTGACTGTGTTTCTCATGGTGGTCTCTTGAGAAGAAGGTTGCAGTCCAAGCCCCATCCCCTGACCCTGGGGAGTAGCTGCATCCGTGTCCACCCTTGACTGGACAGATATGTCATTGGGGTACATGCCTGGTGATTGTTCCAGGACTTCCTCCGGGGTGGTACTCCAGAGGTCCGCTGGCACGAGAGTGGAATATTGGTTGTTCCATGGTCCAGATCATACAGCCCTGGCTTGTGGTGCTGCCCTGATCACTTCCTTTTGGCACTCTTGGTAAGTGGCCATTCTTACCTCAGCTGTTACGATTTACTCTTTCTTTCTACCTTCTCCTCTTTGTACTACTATTGCTACGTGTTCGAGCCTCGCCCAGGACTATATTTCTTTTCTCTTATTGCTGACTCATTCCTAACCACGTGATCTTATCTCCACTTGCTTCGTCAGCGATTCCTTCCATCCGATTCCATCGCTTTCTATAATGTTCTATGCCTACCCTTAAGGTCTTTCCTTTGACTATTTAAACCTCGTCGAAACACCTCTGTATTCCCAGTTTAGACCTCCTTGGAATACATCTCTCTTCCGCGCTTTCCAAGCCTTGACTCGTCGACGACATAAGATCAACTCCTTGACCCCTTGAACCCTTGAACCTTCGTCACGCTAGCATAGACTAGCATTCCTTGATCTATTGGACTTCGTGCCGCCATTGAGGGCACGCTCACTCAGAACCCTTGACTCCTTAGTGACCGTCCAAGGCTACGTCCGACCCTACCCGGGCCAGTCGTAACAAAAGGTCTAAACTCCAGTATCGCGGCTATCACCGCAGTAGTACTGCACCATAGCCAACCAACCTCCTCGAACCCCCTACCCCGGCCTACGACGACTGTGGGGACTCCCTGCAGAAGACCCTACCCCCTCAGAGACCTCCACCTCCTCCACCGAAGGAGAGGAAGAACGTAACTCCCTAGACCTTGACGTCACCCTTCCATCCACCCAGGAAGACGACGATACCTTAGCCCTCTCCCATCAACTATCCGCATCCCTCTCCCTTCCTCGTGTTCCCACTCCACCTTCCCCCACTCCAATCGCCCTAACCGGACGAACTTTGGACCGCTTCCTCCCACCAGACCACCATCTCCGATGTCTTCCTCCTTGAAACCCACGGAACTCCGCCTCGGAGCCCCTGAACCCTATGATGGCTCTCCCGAAACCGCCAACCAATGGCTTAACACCGTCCGATTTTACCTCGCGGTCAACGAGACTGTCTACGACACAGATGCTAAGAAGATCGCTTATACCCTCTCCCATATGACTAAAGGCTCTGCCCTCACCTGGGCAAACACCTTTCGACAAACCGCCATTAAGTCCTCCACCATTTCCTTCGGAACCTTCGCGGACTTCTGCACCGCCTTCAAGCAGACCTTCGAACAAAAGGATACCGTCGCCAATGCAGTGTCCTGGCTCGCTACCAAGCGAATGTCTCCGAACCCTAAGAAGAAAGGAGAATACCTCCCCTCCCTCGCCACGTATACTGCCAAATTCAAGAGCAACGTAACGCTCTCTGGCATCTCAGACAACAACGTCCTGATCGGATTTTACTCGGTCGGAATTCCTGAACCCCTGATGTGACGAATCTATTCTATGGATACCACTCCTACCACCATCACCAGCTGGTACGAGAAGGCTGCTCAGTTCCAATCACAGTTTGACCGCGCCAAGGAGATTGGTCGTCTTCGCTCCGGAGGACCGACCAACCCTTTCCACTCCTACTCCCCCTCGAACTCCTCTCGCGTCACCAGAGACCCTAACGCCATGGACGTGGACGTCATCAAGGTGGGAAAGCTTACCCCCGAAGAACGTCAACGATGCATCAAGAAGGGACTTTGTTTCCGTTGCCGCAAGTCCGGCCACCTTAGCAGCGAATGCCCCTCTTTCCCCTCCCAGGAGCCGAAGAAGAAGGCTGTCCAAGCAGTCACCAAGGAAGAACCTATTCCCGCTCTGATGGAGATTGAAGATGACGATGATGAAGAAGAAACCCCAGGAGCTACCGTTAGGAAGGTTCACTTCTCCCAGGATTTTTGAAACGAGGGCCTCCTGCAACGCAAGACCCTCTCTCCGCTACGTGTGCCTCTGTACTTGTATCCACCACGTCGAAAGCAATAAAAATTCCAGTTATGCTTATCGATCCCCAGAGCACCCGAAAAGCCGTTGTAACCCGCGCCCTTATTGATAGTGGCGCTGAAATATCCTGCATTGACTGGGACTTTGTACGAAAACACAGACTCCCCACTGAGAGACTCGACGAACCAATTGTCATCAAAAATGTCGACCAATCTACAAACAAACGTGGCAGTATCAAATTCTCCACTACCATATTCCTCAACCTCAAAGGGATCACTCACAAAGTCCCCCTCTACGTCATGCACTGTGGGAACGAAAACCTTATCCTAGGACTCCCCTGGCTTAGAAAGACCAACCCCGTCATTGATTGGGCTCACCAAACCATCTCCATCCCCGAAGCCTCTGATGAATCGGCTGAGCTTTACCAAAAACAAACCTCCACACCTCATCCTCAGACCCCTTCTGAACCAACCCCTCGTACTCCTCGTCATCACTCAGTCCATGCAGTCCACGACTCCCGTCTCTTCGACTACCTAGGAACCGAATCTGAGTCTGCATTCTGCGCTTGAGCCAAAGAATGGTACTCCGTCAATTGAATCATCCGCTTCGGTTCCCGCTTCGCCCCCCTCGGATCCCCCATTGTCGCTAGACTCACCAATGCCACTCAACTGGCCATGGATGCAGAACGGGCCAAACCCTCTGTTTCCTTACCCCCAGAATACCAGGAATACGCAGACGTTTTCTCTAAAGAAACCGCAGACCATCTTCCCCCCTCTCGTCCCTACGACCATGAGATTAACCTCGATGAGTCCTTCAAACCCAAGATCGGGAAGATCTATCCCCTTACCCCAGAGGAGCAAAAGGCAACCGAGGACTTTCTTGACGAAAACCTTCGCGCCGGAAAGATTCGACCTTCCAATTCTCCACAAGCCTCTTCGTTCTTTTTCATCAACAAGAAAGACGGAAAGCTTCGCCCTTGTCAAGATTACCGCTACCTAAATGAACACACCATCCGAGACGCCTACCCTCTTCCCTTGATCTCTGATCTCGTCGACAAGCTCAAAGGAGCAAAACTCTTTACCAAGTTCGATGTTCGATGGGGCTACAACAATGTTCGCATCAAAGACGGACATCAGTGGAAAGCCGCCTTCATCACCCACAAGGGACTCTTTGAACCCCTTGTTATGTTCTTCGGATTGAATAACTCCCCCGCTACCTTCCAACGATTCATGAACGACTCCTTCCGAGACATGATCGCCGAAGGATGGCTCGTCATTTACATGGATGACCTCCTTATCTTTTCCCCCGACCCCAAGACCCACGAAGAGCGAACGAAATGAGTCCTCCAACGCATGAAGGAACTCGACCTACATCTAAAACTTGACAAATGCACTTTTGCCACTACTGAAGTCGAATACCTCGGAATGATTGTCAAGCCTGGTCAACTCGCCATGGACCCTGTCAAGCTTGACGGCATCGCCAAGTGGCCCACCCCAACCAAGGTGAAGGAAGTCCGCTCCTTCCTAGGTTTCGCCAACTTCTACCGTTGATTTATCCCCGACTACTCCTCTGTCGCTCGTCCTCTCATCGACCTCACTAAGAAGAATGCTGGTTGGTCCTGGACCCCAGCTTGCCAATCGGCCTTTGACTCCCTCAAAGCCCTTTTCCTCTCGAAACCCGTTCTCAACCTCTCTGACCCCAGTGCCCCCTTCGCCATCGCCACTGATGCTTCTAAGTACGCCTCTGGAGCTATCCTCCTCCAAACCGATACCAACGGCGATTGGCATCCTTGCTCCTACCTTTCTACCTCTTTCTCCCCTGCAGAACGAAACTACGACATCTATGATCGGGAACTCCTGGCCATCATCCGTGCTCTGAAAGCCTGGCGACACTACCTCCACGGCTCTCCTTTTCCCATCCAAGTCTTCACCGATCACAAGAACCTCACTTACTTCCGCCAGGCACAACGCCTCAACCGTCGACAAGCCTGCTGGCTTCTTGACCTCGCCGATTTCGACCTGAAGATGATCCATGTCCCTGGTCGCCTCCTAGCGGGACCTGACGCCCTTTCTCGTTGCCCTGATCTCTGCCCTGATGAGCCTGACAACGAAGGGACTACCCTCCTTCCCGAGACCCTTTTTGTCCGTGTCATTGACGCCGCATTGCAGGAGAAGGTCTCTTCCTCTTCTAAGGAAGATCCCCTCGTTCTCCAAGCTTTGCAGGCCCTCGATGGATCCGTTCCTCCCACCTTCCGCTCACGCCTCTCTGACTGGGCCTTTCAACATGGTGTCCTGACGTACCAAGGACACGTATATCTCCCACCTGATGATTCCCTCCGCCGCTCCGTTGTCTCCCGTTGTCATGATCACGCTTCTGGGGGTCACCCAGGATATCTCAAGACCCGTCAACTTGTCTCTGCGGAGTTCTGGTGGCCCGGCCTCGCGCAGTTTGTCCGGAAATATGTTGAAGGATGTTCCATTTGTCAGCAAGCTAAGGCAAACACTCACCCTACTGTCCCCTCGGCCTCCCAGCCTTTTCAGCAGGTTTCCTGTGATCTGATCACGGACCTTCCCCTTTCGAACGGATTCGATTCCCTTTTGGTCGTGGTGGACCACAGCCTTATGAAGGGGGTGATTCTCTGTCCCACGAAGAAAACCATTACCGCCGCCGGCATCACCACCCTCTTTTTCCACAAAGTATACCATCGCTTTGGCCTCTACGACAAAATCATCTCTGATCGTGGTCCCCAATTCGCCTCTGCCTTTGCAAAGGAACTTGGAAAACTCCTCAACTATGATCTGGCTCTTTCCACCGCCTACCATCCCCAAACTGATGGCGAAACGGAACGGGTTAACCAAGAAGTCGAAACCTATCTCCGAATCTACTGCGGAGATAACCCTTCCTCTTGGTCTGACTTCGTTACCCACGCAGAATTTGCCCACAATCACCGCCCCCACTCCGTCACCGGCAAATCCCCGTTCTATCTCATGATGGGCTACGAACCCCGTGCTCTCCCCACGGTAATCCCTGACACCCACATTCCCGCCGTCGAAACCCACCTCTCCTCCCTCTCTTCCGCTCGCAACGAAGCCCTCGCTGCCCATGAACTAGCCCGACAAGTCATGCAAGCTCGAGGAAATCGAGGCTTTATACCATTCACCAAAGGAGACAAAGTTTGGCTTGAAGCCCAAAACCTAAAACGCCACTCTTCCACCCCTAAGTTTGATTTCAAAAGAGAAGGCCCCTTTACCATCACGAAGGTCTTATCTCCCCCGACGTACCAACTCCGCTTACCAAAAACTTGGAAAATACACCCGGTCTTCCACGCTTCTCTTCTTTCCCCTTATCGTGAAAATTCCGTTCATGGTCCCAACTTCCCGTCGCCACCACCGGACCTTATCCAAGGAGAAGAAGAATATGAAATTGAAAAGATCCTACGCCACCGTGGTCCTTCTTCTCGCCGCATGTTCTTGATCCGATGGAAAGGATACTCTGCCGAAGAAGACTCATGGGTTCCCGAGTGGAACCTCAACAATGCAAAGTCCGCTCTCTCTGACTATAAGAAGCTCCATCCCTCCGTTTTCTCTCCTTAGACCAAACTTACCACCATCTCCCTTCTACTATGTCGTCCGTAGCTCTCTCCATCTCCTCAGAATCTTCTCTTTCTCCCTTGAACACTGCTTCTTCCCTTCCTGTTCCAGAAACCCCCGTTGTCGCTGCTGTCGAACCAAAGAAACCCTCCCCTGGACCCATCGCCTTTCATTGGTCCCCCTCTCCGTCTACCTCCCCACTCGCCTTAGAATCCACGTCCCCTGTTCCTGAGTCACCTACGACCCCTTCCCCTCCTGCTGTCGTCGCTGTAGACCTTCCCCTTTTTGCAAACGACCTTAGAGGACACCGAGGAAGCATTCCTACCCCTACCTATGTCCATACCCTCGAGCGTTATCTCTTGGACTCTCGTCTTTCCATTCCCCTTGAAGCCCATATGGACATGGACTCCGCCTTCCTCGCGTTATACAGAGCTTATCACCAAACCGCGAGACTTTCCCTCGTTACCAACGACCTTACTTCGCTCAACACAGATACCATGGACCGCAGATGGGTAGCGTCTTGCCAAAGAGGGATTTTGAAAAACCTCCACCAAGCTATGTTTCAGATGGAGTTTGGAGAGTTCGTCCAAGACGTCGACCGCTACTGCTGCGAAACTGCCGCAGCCCAGACCGCCTCTGCGAGGACCATCCCCTTAGTTGGGGAACCTTATCTCTTGTCTCCTTCTGAATATGCTACCGCCCCCGAGCCCATATCTTCTACTCCCTCCGCGTCCTCCTCTGCCCTTTCGCCTGAGGAACTACTTGCGTTGGACCGCGCCAAACGTAACCATGATCGTTCCACCGTGGGACTACACACTGCCGAAATCCTTCTCAGTGCCCCCATCTTGTCTAGCAACCCTCGTTACCCCAATTCCTGCCACCAATGCCACCGTCTCAGACATATCCGCCGAAATTGTCCTGTTTATCAGTGCCCGATCATCGACTGTCGTCAATGGGCACCCGGCCACTCCCAGGCAAATTGCCCCTTCGCCACTAGACACCCCGCCTTGGCGGATAGGATTTCCGCAGGTCCCATTCGTTCCCATGCGTCCACCCTTGCAGCACGCATCTCTGACGCCCCCGCTCGGGGAAACCATCCTCGTCCCGACTTCTCTACCTATCGCTCCCGTCGTCCCTCCTACTCCTCTGCTTCCTCCCGAAGGTCATCTCGTGGTTCTACCCGCTCCTCTCGCTCCTCTAACCCTCGCCCCGTTCCCCCTCCTCATCGTCGCTCCGCCTCTCCCGTACTTGATGACCCCATCAACGAGGAGGGTTACGCCAACATCACTGGATCTCCCGGTCCTTCTTACTCCTCTATGTGGGACTGATTCTTTCTTCAACGGAGTTTCGAATCTACTACGGGGGTAATGTTACGATTTACTCTTTCTTTCTACCTTCTCCTCTTTGTACTACTATTGCTACGTGTTCGAGCCTCGCCCAGGACTATATTTCTTTTCTCTTATTGCTGACTCATTCCTAACCACGTGATCTTATCTCCACTTGCTTCGTCAGCGATTCCTTCCATCCGATTCCATCGCTTTCTATAATGTTCTATGCCTACCCTTAAGGTCTTTCCTTTGACTATTTAAACCTCGTCGAAACACCTCTGTATTCCCAGTTTAGACCTCCTTGGAATATATCTCTCTTCCGCGCTTTCCAAGCCTTGACTCGACGACGACATAAGATCGACTCCTTGACCCCTTGAACCCTCGACACATCGACACTTGATCGACTCCTCGAACCCTTGAACCCTTGAACCTTCGTCACGCTAGCATAGACTAGCATTCCTTGATCTATTGGACTTCGTGCCGCCATTGAGGGCACGCTCACTCAGAACCCTTGACTCCTTAGTGACCGTCCAAGGCTACGTCCGACCCTACCCGGGCCAGTCGTAACATCAGCCATGGCCTGGTAGCCTTCCTCCTCATCAGCAGATGAGCTGCCCTTCCCAAAAGCAGTTTTAAGGATTTTAATCGTGGCGCCTTTCTCAGTGCTACCCATTGCTTCCAGGTAAGCCAAGAGTTCATCATCCTCCTCTGTTATGGTGGTTCGTGCCCGTCTTTGCGGGACTTTGTATGTAGGATGTACGGTGTGTCCAGAGGATGTGGTCAGGTGGGGACATGGATTGGGCCAGTTGGTTCCAGCTCTGTGGTTGGGAGACCTACAGCCAACCCTGTGACAGATAAAGCATTTGTTGCTCCACATATACTCAGTGTGCTGAGTTGGTAATAGGCATACAGTATCTACATCCATCATGTATGGGTCCTTGTGCGATCGAGAGGAGGTGCCGGAATGTGCAGTACACCCTTTTGAAGGTCCCCAATTCTTCGCAATTGTTGCGAGAACTGGCCAGCTTTCTTTAGCCAATCCTTGTAGTCATGTGGGATCTTCTTGCATGACAGGATCATCATGGCAAGTTTAGGAGAGAGGCCTCAGATGAACCATTCCATTAGGGTGTGTTTGTCAGAGATACTGGACTTCTCGACGAGAAGTTGGAATTCTGAAGCGTATTTGGAGAAGCCATTGCTCTGGTGAAGTTTGGAAAGGTTGATCCTAGCCTTGGCAGCCATGTCATAGGGGGAGAAAGCAGTCTTGAAAGCTTGCTTGATGCAATCAAAGGTCTTTAGTTTGTTTGGGATATGGGCATTTCCCAATTTCATCAGCCATCCTTCAGCAAAGGTCTTTCCATGGCCCTTGCTAATCTTGTTAAGAAAGGTAAGGCTTTTGGTCATATCCATGAAGATTCCTTTGTTGATTGTGAAGTAGGCATCCTCTGCCTCCCCAGAAAAGTCCTCGGGAAGGCCAGCCTTTATTTCTGATACCATTTCGTCGTCTCGACGGCATTGCCAAATGGCCTACCCTGACTAAAGTAAAGGAAGTTTGCTTTTTCCTCGGTTTCGCCAATTTCTATCGATGATTTATCCCCAACTACTCCTCTGTCACCCGCCCCCTCATAGATCTCACCAAGAAAAATGCTGGCTGGTCTTGGACCCCAGCTTGCCAATCAGCCTTCGACTCCCTCAAGGCCCTCTTCCTCTTGAAACCTGTCCTTAACCTTCCTGATCCTGCTGCCCCCTTCGCCATCGCCACCGATGCTTCAAAGCACGCCTCTGGAGCTATTCTCCTCCAAACTGACACCAACGGAGACTGGCACCCTTGTTCCTACCTCTCCACCTCCTTCTCCCCCGCAGAATGGAACTACGACATCTACAACCGAGAACTCCTAGCCATCATCCGTGCCCTAAAGGCCTGGCATCACTACCTCCATGGGTCCCCATTCCCCATCCAGGTCTTTACCGACCACAAAAACCTCACCTACTTCCGCCAGGCACAACACCTAAACCATCAATAGGCTCACTGGCTTCTCAACCTCGCCGACTTTGACCTAAAAATGATACATGTTCCCGGCCACCTCCAAGCGGGACCTGATGCCCTCTCCCATCACCCTGACCTTTGCCCTGACAAACCAGACAATGAAGGAACTACCCTCCTCCCTGAAACCCTTTTCATCCGTGTCATTGATGCTGCATTGCAGGAGAAGGTCTCTTCCTCTTCACAGGAAGATCCCCTCGTTCTCCAAGCTTTGCAAGCCCTCGACAGATCAGTTCCCCCCGCCTTCTGCTCTTGTCTCTCCGACTGGGCTTTTCAACATGGTGTCCTTACTTATCAGGGACGTGCATACCTTCCACCTGATGATTCTCTCTGCCGATCTGTGGTCTCCCGCTGTCACGACCACACCATGGCTGGTCACCCAGGATACCTTAAAACTCGCCAGCTCGTCTCTGCAGAGTTCTGGTGGCCCAGTCTCACTCAGTTTGTCCGTAAATACATTGAGGGATGTTCTGTCTGTCAGCAGGCTAAGGCCAACACTCACCCCACCGTCCCCTCAACTTCCCCCATTGGTTCCTCTGCCTCCCGACCCTTCCAGCAGGTCTCCTGTGACCTGATCACTGATCTCCCCCCCTCCCATGGGTTCAATTCCCTTTTGGTCATGGTGGACCACGGCCTTACAAAGGGGGTGATTCTTTGTCCCATGAAGAAAACCATCACTGCAGCTGGCGTCACCACCCTCTTTCTCCACAAAGTATACCGTCACTTTGGCCTCTACAACAAAATCATCTCTGACCACGGTCCTCAATTCGCCTCTGCCTTTGCAAGAGAACTTGGAAAACTCCTCAACTATGACCTTGCCCTCTCCACCACTTATCATCCCCAAACTGATGGCGAAACCAAGTCAACCAAGAAGTAGAAACCTATCTCCGAATCTACTGTGGAAACAACCCTTCCTCATGGTCCGACTTCATTACCCATGCAGAATTCACCCACAATCACTGCCCTCACTCCGTCACTGGCAAATCCCCATTCTATCTCATGATGGGATATGAACCCTATGCTCTTCCCACAGTGATTCCCAATACCCATATCCCCATGGTTGAAACTCACCTCTCCTCCCTTTCCTCCACTCATAACAAAGCTCTTGCTGCCCATGAACTAGCCCGATAAGTCACGCAAGCCCGAGGAAACCGAAGCTTTGTACCATTTGCCAAAGGAGATAAAGTCTGGCTCTAAGCCCGAAACCTGAAACGACGCTCTTCCTCCCCTAAATTTGATCCAAAAAGAGAAGGATCCTTTACCATCATGAAAGTCTTATCCCCCTTGACATATCAACTCCGCTTACCAAAGACCTGGAAGATACACCCAGTCTTCCACACATCCCTTCTTTTCCCTTATCATGAGAACTCCATCCACAGCCCTAACTTCCCTTCTCCTCCACTGGATCTTAGCCAAGGAGAAGAAGAATACGAAATTGAAAATATTCTACGCCACTGTGGCCCTCCTTCACGCCGCATGTTCCTGATCCGATGGAAAGGATATTCTGCCGAAGAAGACTCAGGGGTTCCTGAGCAGAACCTCAACAATGCAAAGTCTGCCCTCTCTGACTATAAAAAACTTCATCCCTCCACCTTCCCTCCTTAAACCGAATTCTCTTCTACTCCTCTCCTACTATGTCCTCAGTATCACTTTCCATTTCCTTTGAATCTTCTCTTTCCCCTTTGAACACCGCTTCTTCTCTTCCCACTCCAGAAACCCCTGTCGTTGTCACCATTGAACCACGCAATCCCCTTGAGAACCCTGCCTGGGGAAGCTTGCTCGTTGCTGAAATCCCCAGGAAGTCCTCCCCTGGACCCATTGCCTTCCACTTGTTCCCTCCTCTGTCTCCTTCCCTGCTTACCTTAGAACCCACTCCTGCTACCCCGGTACAGCCTATGACCCCCTCCCCTCCCGCTGTCATCACAGTAGATCTCCCCCTTCTTGCAAATGACCTCAGAACCTCTCGAGGAAGCATTCCCACCCCTATGTATGTTCGAACCCTCGAGTGTTACCTATTGGACTCTCATTTGTCCATTCCCCTCGAGGCCCACATGGACATGGATTCCGTGTTCCTTGCATTATACAGAGCATATTACCAGACTATGAGACTTTCCCTAGTCACCGCTGACCTCACCTTTTTCCCCTCTGACCCTATGGATCACCAATGGGTTGCTTCTTGTCAGAAGGGAATCTTAAAGAACCTTCACCAAGCAATGTTCCAGATGGAATTTGGAGAGTTTATCCAGGACATTGATTGCTACTGCTGTGAGACCGCCACCGCTCAGATTGCCTCTGCAAGGACTATTCCCCTAGTCGGAGAACCACACCTCTCCTCCCCCTCTGAGTATACCACTGCCCCTGAGCCCATCTCCTCTACCCCTTCTGCAACCTCCTCCGCCCTCTCCCCAGAAGAATTACTTGCATTAGACCGTGCTGAATGAAACCATAACCGCTCCACTGCCGGACTTCATACTGCTGAAATCCTTCATAACATCCCCATCCTGCCAAGTGACCCTCACTACTCCAATTCCTGCCACTGGTGTCATTGCCTTGGGCACATTTGTCGTAACTGCCCCATTTACCAATGCCCGATCATTGGGTGCCACCAATGGGCACCCGGGCATTCTCAGGCCGACTGCCCCTTCGCTACCAGGCGCCCCGCTCTCGCAGACAGGATTTCTGCTGGTCCTGTTCGTTCCCATGCATCCTCTCTTGCGGAACACATTTTGTTACGGTTTACGAGGGGGTACACTTTTTCTATTACGCTTTTCATTCACTCGCCTTCTAGTCTCATTTCCTTCACCGTGTGCGGTTGTATTCGTAATGGAGTCGTCCTCCATTATACCAGATATGTTTCCCGATCTCTTTCTCTTTCTGTCTCACACGGCGCCCCGCCCTTACCTTATTTAGACTTCCTAACCGTTCCGCTGCAGTCGCCTTATTCAGACTTCACTGTCTGTGGCATAGCCTTTGTTTATGACTCGTCTCGACTCATATGCTGCGCATCAAGTCACATATTTACGACTGCGGATGCTGTGCATCCTTTCCTTACTTAGAAGGGGCCTACCGTATATAAGGGCGCTCTCTCGCCCTCCTGTAATTTTCCCTAAGCTAGTTCTACGCAATACCAGTGTAGTTTCTAGTGACCACTGAGTCTAGCGAGATTCCTAGATAGGTGAGACCAGCTTAGGCTTCGTGTCGTCTCGAAGCTCGGCATCGCTCCTCGAGGATTCCTCTACTCGTCACTCACTCTCTCTTCTCTACGCGCGACTTCATCTTTGTATCGCAGCACGTTACGTCACTACTACGCTGTGCGTTACACATTTCTGATGCCCCTGCTCAGGGAAACCATCCTCATCTTGATTTCTCTAACTATCGCTCTCATTGCCCCTCCCACTCCTCTACTTCATCCCGAAGGTCATCACATGGTTCCACCCACTCTTCTCGCTCTACCAATCCTCGCCATCCTCTCCCCATTCCTCCTCCTTGTCATCATCATTTACCATCCCCCATACTTGATGACCCTATCAATGAGGAAGGCTATGCTAACATCACCAGTTCCCCCGGCCCCTCCTACTCCTCTATGTGGGATTAACTCTTATGGTGTTTCGAATCTACTACAGTGTAATGTTACAATTTACTCTTTTTTCTACTCCTTTCTTGATCCTTGTACTACCATCGCATGTTTGAATCCCGCCTAGGACTATATTTCTTTTCTTCCATCACTGACTCATTCCTAACCACATGATCATGTCTCCACTTGCTTCATCAGTGATTCCTTCCATCACATTCCACTAGTTTCCATGATGTTCTATGCCTACCCTTAACCTCTCTGTTGTCTATATATTAGCCGTCGGATTACTCTTGTATTCCCAGTTTAGACCTCCTTGGAATACATCTTGTATCTGCGCTTTCCAAGCCTTGACTCAACGTCGACACTTGATCGGCCCCTTTGAATCCTTGAACCCCTAAAACCTTCATTATGCTAGCATTCGACTAGCATTCCCTTGATCTATTGGACTTTGTACTGCCATTGAGGGTACGCTCACTTAGAACCTTTGAACTCTTCGTGACCATCCAAGGCTACATCCAACCCTACCCGGGCCAGTCATAACAATCAGAGCAATAAATCTATCACACTAGTGCCTGTGCACTAATATGCACTACATAGCATAACAGGTACGATTGGAATGGCAATGAACTAAGCATCAGGTATACACAATGTTGCACAACAGGACAGTATACATAAGCACTCACATGCTACATTACACATTGGACACAGTGGCAAACACTACAAGACACAGGCACGGTGTAACAGACAGCATAGTAGTGACATAGTATGCTGCGATATGGGATGAAGAATGAGAGCCAAAGTGTGAGAGCGGATGACAAGTGAAGGGAGGAGTCCTCAAGTAACAAGTGCTGAGCTTCAAGACAATGCAAAGCCTAAGCGGGTCTCACCTATCTAGATACCTAAGAGGCTCACTAGACTCAGTGGTCACTAGAAATAATGCTGATATTGCATAGAACTAGCTAGAGGGAAATACATGGGAGAAAGAGTGAGACTATATATATGGTAGGCCCCTGATCCGTGCGAGAGACAGAAAAGGAAAGAAGGGAGTGGGAGCCCAGAGAGGTTCCATCTCCGTCTATGTATGACTCAAGTGCACAGCAGTCAGAGTCAGTATGAGTCACAAGGAGTCACGAATGCGCAGTATGCAGTATGCACAGTTGATGGCTATGCCGCAGGCAGTGAAGTCCAAATAAGGTGACTGTGGCAGAATGGAAGCTGAATGGAAGGGAAGACTAAATATAGGTATAGGCAGGGTGCCATGTGAGACAGAAAATAGAAGAGATTGGGAAGTGAATCTGGTAATGTGGAGGATGACTTCACTATGAATACAACCGCATATGGTGGGAGAGCAAGATGAGTAGTCAAGTGAACGAAAAGACAAGGAAAAAGAGTACCCCCTTCAGTAGACCATAACACACGGTGGTGGGCACTACAAGACACAGGCATGGTGGCAGGTACTATGAGACATGCAAATTTGCACACAATGAGATAGGCATGGAGGTGGGCACTGTGGGATGGGAGTGTATCATGCACAACAGGATGGCAGCAGCAGGCACCATGAGACATGTGTACAGATGTGCTACAGGTGCACAATGTAGGGTGGCAGGCACTATGAGACACTACAGCGATGGGCACTATGACACTGTGGATCGGTGGAACATGTCTACAGCGGCAGGCACTATGAGACACTATGGAGTGCACTACAGATGTACTATGTGGGAGGAAATAAAGGCCACAGTAGCCAGAGTTAAAATTACATTATCAGTTCATGGCAGTTAGAGTAGATTATATATGATCCTACCAGAATGTTGTGCACAGAAAGCAAGTCTAATTAAATGAAAACATTTCACTTAGCTAAAACCTAAAATCCAGATTACAGTAACTCATCTATGTTGCTAACAGGAACCTAACATCCTAGTTTGGGAAAGTTTCTCCAAAACCCTCCAACCAGTTAATACTCAAACCTAAATCAGGTCCCACAGATAAGCCCTGGCAAGGGGTATGGCTAACCCTAGATCCTAGATATGATATGACCACTGGCAAGAATGGAGTGCCAGTTCTGGTCTGAATCCAGCTTGACTATCTCATGAGAAGATCTTGTCTATTTAAGGTTTGATTCACATGATGTCAGGTTTTGATTGACATGGAAATAATCACACACTGTTATAACCCATGAATAACAGTTGATTGCTACTTTACAGGTACTGATCAATCTCAATTGTTCAGCTAAGTAGGTCACCATGACATGAGAACACTGCCCAGCCACTCCACACCATTGTGGGAGCCCATGGAGAATATTAGCAAATAGCAGTAACCATTCTTATCTCTTAACCCATTCTCACCATTTGCTAATCTGCAAGGTTCATTGCATGCCTTGGATATATAATCTAGGTATGTGAAACAGCAATGTTTCTTTGCTCTATACAGATCTGATGAGTCACTTGGACAAAATAGGTGGTTATGGGCCAGGTAAGTCCCAACCTATTACCTATTGAGCCCTTGCTCCATCACTGTGGTAACACTTCTAACTTAACCAACAGTGTGGGAAAGTGTACCAAAAGTGTACCAAAAAAGTGTAGTCAACAGTCTAGGAAAGTGTAGGAAAGTGTACCAAAAAAGTGTAGTCAACAGTGTAGGAAGGTGTAAGAAAGTGTAGGAAAGTGTAGGCAAAAGTGTACCAAAAGTGTACCAAAAAAGCGTAGTCAACAGTCTAGGAAAGTGTAGGAAAGTGTACCAAAAAAGTGTAGTCAACAGTGTAGGAAAGTGTAGGAAAGTGTAGCAGAGTGTACCAAAAGTGTACCAAAAGTGTACCAAAAAAGCGTAGTCAACAGTGTAGGAATATGTAGGAATGTGTACCAAGGTGTACCAAAGTGTACCAAAAGTGTACCAAAAAAGCGTAGTCAACTATGTAGAAAAGTGTACCAAAGTGTACCAAAAGTGTACCAAAAAAGCGTAGTCAACACTTTTGGAAAGTGTAGCAGAGTGTAGTAAAGTGTACCAAAAGTGTACCAAAAAAGCGTAGTCAACAGTGTAGGCAAGTGTAGGAAAGTGTAGCAGAGTCTACCAAAGTGTACCAAAAGTGTACCAAAAAAGCGTAGTCAACTGTCTAGGAAAGTGCCAAAGTACATTGATCACCAGTAGAATGAGCCATATTTTGTATTTTGATCATATCTCAATGAGTTCTTGATGGATTTGCATGATCATTGGTGCATTTGGAAGCTGACATAAGCATCTGTGTGGCTGCACACACGGCGGGCGTCCAGGACGCCCACATCGCACACATAGCACACTACTACAATGAAGGAGGGTATTTTGTATTTTGATCATATCTCAATGGGATCCTGATGGATCTGCGTGGTTATTGGCGCGTCTGTGAGCTGGAATAGGGGCCCACACATGCCCGTGCAAGGCGGGCGTCCAGGACGCCCAGATCGCACATGTGGTACCA
>JBBPJP010000188.1:0-40019 GCA_038088775.1 Boletus barrowsii
AGTGATCGCCGCAGTTCCAGCAGGAACCGTACTAGGGATCTGTACAGTGAAGTTTTCGTACGGCACGCCTGGCCCATGGAATTGCGGGTCAAACAGCCCGTAGTACAAGACGGTGCCTAACCCCCCTATAGGCGCCCCGCAGGGGGCGTTTGGACAAGACTCCAAACCGATGGCGACAGTAACTTGTTCAGCGCTCGTCAAAGAGTCCTGAAAACGAAACATGAGAACAGCATTCAAGGAGACAAACGAAGTGGACGTTGAGAGCGGCAGGACATACAGGGGCTTGCACCTGGACGATAAGGACAGTTCCTGCAGACACAGTTTGGTTGAAAGTCGGCAGTCCGATGAAAGCTGCCTGTGCAAAGACGGTGGTGGCAAAAAGGCAGAGAGTGAAGATGGGCTTGAACATGATGTGCGTCATTACATGCTTAGTGGCGCAGAGAGAGGCGGGTTAAAGCTTACCGCGTATGGTCAGCGCCCAAAGCAACACGCGGCATTGTCCTTTACGACAGATCACTCCCTTGAACTTCGGTAGGGTCTCTCCACCGAAGTCCAATGCAGTGACTGCCTGTAAAGAATGGATCGATCTCAATGAGCGACTCAGGATGATGTGGCTACAAGTATTGTTGGACGAACTCCAAGTCAAGCAATTTCCAGCCGCTCTAACCGGCACCAGTTCCTCGAATGTATCCTCCAGTACCGCTTTCGGACAGTACTGCATCCTTGCGTTCATCGGTATCCTTTGGTGACACCGTTTGGCGTCGTATTATAATGGTTACTTCGGCAATCTATCAACAAGCAGTCGACTCGCAGGGGGCCGCTCATCGCGATCGGATGAGTTTTGATAGCCTTGCTAACAGTCTAATGACGTCGTGCCGATCTGATTCCCGACGGAATGACAGATTTCAACCGCTCCGGTCATACGTAATCAGGAACGGGAGGAGACACTGAGTCTTGGGCCTAAGCATTCCTTGGTTTTGTGCGTGGAGCGCGTAGGAATGTATCAAGTAGGTGTATTCGTCCAAAATCCCGAGATCAGCGGCATGAGGAGGATGCAACGGTTGTAGAGGTATCTTTGGGAGGGGAAAGCATTTGTATTCAACGGTGCCCTGAGTTTATTTGCGGGTACAAGAAATCGGCACAGTGGAACATTCAGGGGAGTTCGCTTCCAAAGGCTCGATCCAGAAATTGTCGTGTGATTGACGAAGAACGCTCGAGTTCACGTAGATCGATAACGATCGTAACATGACTTGGAGAATGCTCCACTGTTAAAAAGGAGGGATCAGCACCTACTCCAATCAGATCCGATCAGGCGTATTGGACAGGTGGATGTGCAACACAAACCCACACATCGCGATCTATGCTTGGAGATCAGTGTAACTCGAAGTGTTTGTGGAAACGGCGGCAAGGATCAAAACCTACTCGAGAGCTATCCCATGGGATCCCGTCGATCAGACATCATGGTTGGTCTCTGATTCCTTCTAGCTTCCGTCCAAGACTTGTTGCTTGGAGGACACGAGCAAATTGACCACGTTTTCTCGAAGCCTGCACAACTTCACTTGCTATCGGCATTCAAGTGGTCAATACCCGAGAAGGAGAAATGCCGCGCAGGTCAGCAAGTATCGCCGAGTAGTAATGAAACTACTTACTTCTATCCGCTTTTCCCGGGCGCCGAACTGAGTGTGCTGATATAAAACTAATACGTTCGGTCTGACGCGGATAACACGTGTTCGGAAACACCAAGGGCGATGCTCATTGCTCACTAGTATGATTCTCCAGGGTGTCTGAGAGTGCTAATGTGCATTAGATTTCTTTTATCTATTTGTGTGCCAAGGAATGAGGAGGTAGAGCCCCTACTAAAGGGGAGGTACCAAAGGAAGAAGCGCCTCATGAGGCGCTGCCGAATGGATGACGAGCAAGAACCACATATTTATGTCTGACACGTCGTGACTTGGATTACTTACTGTAGAACATTCCCCCATCGCTAATACCTAGTCAACATGCAACCTATACATTGCGTCTGCTTCGCCCCATTCGGTCTCGATGTGGTCCAATGGGCTGGTAAGTCGACCTGGTGTGACTGACTCTGCTAGGGCTCTTTTTGAGTCATCCTTGGTGACGCGGTGGATTCAGATGGTCGGACGGTCCTCGAAACGTGTGCAACGTGTTCATGGACAATGAAACCTGGGATCGTACTGCAGTGTGGTCGTCTGTGCGCATTTGGGTTTATACATATACTGGGTGGACTCGGCGAGTCGTTGGATACCCGTCATGTCACTGCGCAATGTAAATATGACGTGCACGTAATGATGATAGAATAAATACTATAGTGCACCATGATATTCGCGGCCATGCCTGGCTCGTAAACCACCCACCAATTACTCCGTTCCGCTGCCTTGTCATATTCGTCAGCTGGACGTTTGGCCCCCGACTGAGAACGGTGGAACGAAGTGAGACCATCAAAGACGCAAGCAAGAAACTCTCCGAGCCCCCAGGGCACCTAATATTTTGCTGTGGAGAAGTCGTTTTCCTTACACCCGTTTCTCTCAGGCACCCCTGGACTGTGGACAGCCGTCGACGGCACATAGTATGTACTAGTCGCTGGTGATTTGGAGTACGCAAAGTGGTGACCACCCGTCAGCTTTAGGTGGAAGAAAGATGATTGAAATCAGTACTTACTTAATCGTTTGCGTTATACTCGGTCCAATTTGTTCGCCAAGGACGGCGAGCAACTATTGAACGGCGGTGAAGAGGAGATGCTTCAGCAATGGTGCGTGGATGACAGCGAGAAGTTGGCGACCCAATTCAAGCTAAAGGTGAAATATACAGTGCTGCGCAACCTCCGCATCGCAAATGGCTGGTCACCAGTTGGATTCGGGCGTCTAAAATCTAGATCCGAGCAGTGGAAAAGCGACTTACATGAGTTTCAATGACCCGTCAGGTTTTGCTGAATGACATACAGTGCGAGGATGAGTTAGCTTAGTAGGTATTTTGTCTTGGCGTCATCGATTCATCACGCGACTCCCAACCCTCGCAGTGCCTCGGGCCGGAAAAGCCCTGGGCCCTTCCCCCGTATTACTTCGTTTACTACCCTCATGTACCTAGACTACAAACTTCTCTCGCGCGACGTTCCGTTCAATCACGACAGTATTCGAAATGGACGGAATGACAACAGGGGACATTACATGTGACACTGGGACAGCCATCGACCAAGAAACAAAAAATCTCCATGTCACCAAAATCACCGACAATTAATTGGTGTCATGACCTGTATCAGACAGCTTCAAACAGATAAATAACCTCCACCATGAAACGGTGGCAATGACTCACTCGTTTCCAACCACCCTCGAACCTTCTCTTTCGCAACTTGACGTGAACGCATTTCTGCTTCTTCCTCTTGTTTCTGAAATATCATATCGATGGTTATTCCAGGTGGGTAACCCCTGAAATACATAGAGAAAGCAATGGCAGTATCGATAGCCTGACATTGTGCTACCTCCAAGCGCGTCTGATGGGTTCCACGGTGCCGTGCAGTCCCCCGCGGTTCATCATCGTCATCCGGTTGAGCACCGTCATTGTCTTTGGGGATAGAGGACAGTGTGTTGTTAATCTTGAAATGAGTCTCGTGGTGCTCCTCTAGCAAATTCCGAATGTCTGCGGTGGCCCAACATCAGATGACCGCGACCCCATACATGTAATCGAGGAGAATGCTCGGAGGTACGTCCGGAACATCCCAATCGGCTCGGACATCCACCTGCGGAATGGGAAACCAGCCAACCCACGGTCGAATATGTTGGATTGTTGTACGCGAAGCGGGTGTTTGGCCAGGTTCCACCCTTGGGATGTCAGCGGGGTCTAGGGCAAAGTTGGGAGTCTAGAAAGAGTAGTCACTTCGTATCAAAAGGCGACAATTCAAGTACCCTCAAAAATGCACTCCATCCCCGGCCACATCGATCATGAAGATTGGGGTCCAACAACATCCCATTCTTAGTAGAATCAATGTTGAGGTCATTTCGAAGGTCGACTTGCTGATCCTCATACAGACTCCTACGGTCCGAAATGATGAGGCGGATGTACTTGCGAAAAAGTTATGAGAGCTAGGTATACATCTGCAAACGAAACAATACCTGATCACCCTTGGAATATGGGATAATGTGAACCGCATGGCATTCGTCGTCTCGAACTCCCGTGATCACACAACGATTGTTATCACGCTGAGCGACGTCGTGACGAAAGGTGGTGCGACGTAGAGTAGAAACAGATGATGATGTGATGTGATCAACTAGCCCACTGGAATCAACGAGACGGTAGCATCCTGTTTGAATGCACCTTGTCAGTAAAGGATGGCTGGAGACATGAGGGATTACCGTCAGGGAAAAAGTAATAGCTTTCGCCATCAGCGACCGAGAAAGTGTCGTAATTGACGATGTTGCCATTAGGAGCATTAAGGAGATGACCTTTAGCACCGAGAACAGTAAAGGCAACAAAGCGGAGCCACTTGAGAGGCCGAAGAGAGAGCCTCTCGACATCCTCTAGCGGGATTTCCAATCCACGGATCCATGTATCGCTACCATCTCTGCGGACATGGATCTCGACCATGATGGTGTGAGGAAACGGCGGAGTATGAAATATTCACAACATGGACCCACCCGTCGTTCAAAGATGAGCATTATTGGGTCTTATCCGGATAGACTTGGCCCCAATTGTCTTGAAGTTTAGCTGCGAACAAAGATGAACTTCTTGACATGATATCGGTGCCGAGAAGATTATCAACTCTGCTGACAAGTGAGTGGCATATGCATGGTTCGAACAGCAGAGGAGGAATTCTAATCCACTAACCAGGCTCTAGCTCAGCTTCAGGAGAGAGAATCGGCTGTGTTCAAGGTTTGTTAATCACTTATCGTTGGCTTGGGATTGACTGGACGCCACTTTAGCGTTTTAACGGCATTGCTACGATAGTGAAAGTACCCCATGGGCCCGAAGACGCGGGAGAAACTTGAGGCAGAATGGGCTGCGGCTGAAGAGTTTATCGATACAGGTTAGGTAAATATACACAATTTGTGAGCTGTGATGGCGACGTATGTGCTTCAAAGCTGAACCACTTACTGAAGATGAGCAAGAGTCGGAGGAGCGGTATACGGAGGCTGGTTTCCCTACTGGGGCCGGAGAGACTTCTGGTAGTTTGTTCGTGCATCAGAGAACTACAAGTGGTCCATTGATGGTCTAGTGTCGCTTGATCTGACGTCCCCTACATTTAGGACGACGACTGTGATCTACTCGCTTCCAAGATCCAGGACAAGGATGCAAAGGCTGTAAAGCAGTACTACACGTGCTTCCCTCGCGTGCAGGCACCGGGGAGACAGTCATTGGCCTCGATCGACTCCACATGCTAACATTCTCACTGTGAATAGTAAAGCTGCTGTAGATTAGTGTCCAATTCAATGATAATCAGTGTCAACGTCGTTAGAAATCAGCGTCTGTCACTTATATCTATGTCAAATCTTGGTGCTGATTCACGACATTTGGTCTACGAGAAATCAGTGTCTTCCGCACTGAATGCCAGTGTTTTAGCAACTGATACATAGTGTCTCTGACATTCGAAATCACCTAATATTTTGTGTGCCGCCGAGCAATTCTCAGATAGTACATAGCATCAATTTCCACATCAAACCAATCTATTGGGTAGTACGAGTCGAATGTGAGTTTACTGTAGTACAAGTGAAGAAATCTCGGTGGTATTGCAAGTGTCTGCGAGTCCACAGTCTCGAGTCTGCGACTTGCCTCCGGCACCGACCCGGATGTAGCGACAACGCGCGATGCGATACCGGCGGTGCGTGGCACAGACCACTTTTTCAGGCTTGGATACGCTCCGACCCACGTTCCCGCGGGTGCATACTGCCTCTGGCAGTGAACCGCCTGTTCGAGCGTCGTCCAACATGGGTTTCTTGCGCTCACGGAGTGTCATGGACGCTTGCGGGGCAAGGGTATCCATGTTGGCGCCCACGCTTGCACCCCGAGAGGACGACACCTTTGTGAGAGTCCACCCCGCCGCCATTGAGGACCGAGAGGAGGCTGACAGTGTGAGCGAGCCAGTCGTCCATGTTCGCGCGCGCGGACGCAGATTTTCGAGGGTTTGCTGCCTTTTCGAGCTGCGAAAAAAAAGGTTTTTGAGAGGAATTGAACGAGCCGGTGAATCTAACCTCGTCCAGAGTCATTTTCCCCCTCCGATTGTGTCCAACAGTAGCAGGACTTACTTGTGCGTAAGTGTGATAGCATGTACATTATGTGCTCGATGGCGCCATGGCAGTGTCGTTGTCATCATTGTGCTGCCCTCCGCGTCCTCCTTGCGCATGTCATGGGACAGTGTCATGTTGTTAGCCGATGGTGAGAACAGCCAAGAGCGGTACTCATGCTTGAGGCAGATTACATAATCAGATACATCCGCTCCTCCGTGATTGAATCCACCCATGAAAAAGTCTTCAAACCTGTAAACTCATTGAGACTGTTATCTTGAATGCTTGATAGATAGATATCACTCATCTGATGAACTCAAAGTGATGAGGAAGGACCGGAACAAGGACGTATGCGTATGATGATGGTAGGGAGATAAGGAGATAGGTCGGAGTCTGAAGATTGTGGCTTGTCACGAAGCGTGACGGAACTCTATCACGTGACCTTTTTAACCCCGCCAGATGCTAGTTTGAACTAACATACGATTACCTACACCCTTTCGGCACCTACCACCGAGTCTCTGTAACAGGTGCGAGAGTGTTTGGCAAGGCCCCAGGAAGGTCTCATTACGGACGAAGACGGACCTGGCAAGCTACTCAAATAGAGCTGTTTTAAGGCTGGATCGAGTTTCGAGTGATTGGATGTGATCATGAGAAGTTGGGCAACACATACATACCAGCGCGCGCAGCACTATGACTACTACGGCGTATATACATAGCACTGAAAATCATGTCATTTGAATGCATTGACACTGGAAATCAGTGTCACCAGAATGGAAGTAATGAAAAACAATGTCTAGCGTCTGATGCTGAAAAGACGCGTCCCAGACATCAGTGGTGTGGGCACTGATTCCTCGCACATCAGCGTTCAGGACGCTGATAAACAATGCTTTTACTATTTACAGTGTTCTCGCGTGTCGCACCTTGGTAACATTCCCCCATTGCTAATACATACTCAACATGCAACCTATACATTGCGGCTGCTTCGCCCCATTCGGTCTCGATGTGGTCCAATGGGTTGGTAAGTCGACCTGGTGTGACTGACTCTGCTAGGTGCTAGGGCTCTTTTTGAGTCATCCTTAGTGACACGGTGGATTCCAATGGTCGGGCGGTTTTCGAAACGTGTGCAACGTGTTCATGGACAATGAAACCTGGGATCGTACTGCAGTGTGCCACAGTCATCTGTGTGCATTTGGGTTTATAGTTGTTCTTACTAAATTAAAATTTATTCCCAATAGAAAAGTAATATAATCTAGTAGAAATAATATATATATATCCATTTTTCCTTGTCATTGGCGACTTGCTGGAATGTTTGGCACACCGCCTGGGTGCTTGGTCGTGTGGTGAATAGTGTTGTCGTCCCTTGGAAACGATGGCTTGAGTTCGCAATGCCAGGGAAGAGGGAGTTTGAGCATACAGTTGGGGACAGCCAAAGTCAACCAGTTTACATGACGAGTTTTCCTGACACAACACAACATTCCTACGTAAATAAAACTATGTAAATATGATCATAGGCATGTCCACTATGCATCTGCACGAGCAGATCATCGAAATTCTTGGGGTGCAGTGACATCCACCCCAAAAGAAATTGGCACAAGGCTAAAAAAACTGCTAAAAATCCCAAAAAATGCGGAAATGACTCCTTTCACTGAGTTGATTATGATTCCATGAAGAAACATATGCCAGGGTCATCAAAAAGGTCGGAAAATGAGGGGTTAAACTCCAATACTCACTGCAGCAGCCATGCCTGGAGGTCGTCCCAAGAAGAAGCAAAGAAACATAATAGGATTGCGGAATCAATGCTGGTCGACAATATCACCATTGGTACCACTCACAAGCAATACTGGGCACTCAGAACCCCATGATTCAGGCACCCTGGAAAATGAAACTGACTCAGAGTTGCTCAGTGTTCAATTTGATGGGCTAAAGATCAGTTATGCAGACGAGTATGAAGAAGAAGTACGAGATGGAGATTCTGAACTCGATATTGATGACGAGATTGAGCTGGAGATGTTAAATGATGTCGAGTTTGGTTGCCAACTTGCAAAGATGGTGGAGAAAGAAGACGAAAAGGATGCTGATTGGGTTCCTCATGTTCTGCAGCGGGTAGATCATAAATGTGCATTGCCAATTGGATATCACTCACTCTTGAGTCTCAAAGCTGATCTGGACTCTTTCCAGTGAGACTGACCACATACAAGAAAGGCCCCGATGTGATGAGCAAATCGAAGCACACCCAACAGCGATATCAGCGAGCGTGGCGCAATCAGTCATCACTTGATGTGTTTGGTTTTTCTCACTCACAATCAGCTCTCAAGCCCCGGGCCCAAGATCATGGTGTCAATGCTGATCAGCCCATCCGATCAGATATGAGAGAGTCTGTGCCACCCGCACTGCTGGCTGCTGCCAACTTTGCCACTCGAGTTGACCTGAATCCCCTTGGCCCAATTCCATGAACCCAAAGTGCAACAGTGCTTTCAGATCCAAGCATGGATGAAGCTGTGGATGTTGGGACCATTGAACATGAGGGGCCCAGCCTGGACTCGGAATACTTGGGAGGTTTTGACTCAGACAGCAGCTCACAGGCAGGAGATGTGGAGGAGATGGAGGATTGGGAAGATGAATTGTATGAGTCAGTCACACCCACGATGGCCACAGAAGTTCGTGATTGGAAGATGCTCCACAAGCAGATCCAGCATGATCTGAAAAAGAAGAATAAGGACTTGCCACTTTCCCAAATCAATCAACTCATGATACTGTCTAGTTTTGCAACACTTCGCTTGAAGGGGGCCACACGAACTGCTGCAAGCTTGGATATCGCTCGTCAATGGTATCACGGAACAGGGAGTGGGTCCTGGTTTGCATGGCGTGTTCGGGCACTTGCTCATCTGTTGCAATAGCGGGAATCCGGCGTTGCCGCACTGGATCCCTAGGAATCGGTCATAGGGTACTTACCTTGGGAGTGAAGGGTTCTCAGAGATGATAGCGGTAGCAGATCAAGAGAGATATATTATATTCAGACTCAGCAGAGTCTTATATACGCTTTGTAATGCTTACTTAATATAAGGTCACGTGACTGTAAGTACGTGTCCTTTCAACATCATCATTACCAGATCTTCGAACAGCTGCCCGTGGAGAAGCGTGGAGGCATGGGAAACCGTCAATCTCTGCTTCAGAATGAATCTGTGCAGGAACACACACGGCGGTGGCTATCAAACCTCAAGGCAGGTCAGGTGACGCTGAAGATGTTGCAAAAGGCACTCAATGACACAATATTCCCAGACCTGGGAATCAATCCAAAGCAGCCAATTTGTGAGCGTACTGCCCGACGGTGATTGATCAAGCTTGGATGGAGATGAACTGTGATATGGAAAGGGGTTTACATGGATGGCCATGAGCATGCTGATGTTGTCAAATATCGCCAAGAGGTTTTTTTACCCACCATGTGAGAATACGAAAGGCAGATGGTGCATTATGATGGACCCAATCTTGAACGGATTGAGCCCAATCTCAAACCAGGAGAGCAGCCAATCAAGGAATATTTTCATGATGAATGTTCCTTTCATGCGAATGACAATACAAATCATGCTTGGTAAGTTTTCAAGTAGCTGATCATATTAACTTGACTCAGATCTAAAATACAGGCTGTGGGCTAGCGAGCAAATCCTTAGAAAGAAAGGACGTGGTCGTCTGATTCATGTCTCTGATTTTATCAACAGCGAGAGTGGCCGTCTCATTGCACATGGAGAGAATGGAAAAATCAAGCATGATGTGAGGCAGATCATTTATCCTGGTGCTAATGGCGATAATTGGTGGACACACAAGAATCTCCTTGATCAAGTCAAGGAGGCTATCAAGATTCACAACGAGACAAGCCCAGGATTCCAAGCACTTTTCATCTTTGACAACTCATCAGCTCATGCAGCACTTCCTCCAGATGCACTGAAGGCTTTTGAGATGAACAAATCAGATGGCGGGAAACAGTGAAAACAATGTGACACCATCATTCCACAATCAAACCCTGATGAGTCGAAACGTGGGCTTCCACAGATTATGACAACCCCTTCTTGTATGCAAAAGGGACTCAAATCAGTGCTTGAAGAGCGAGGATTTGATGTGACAGGTCTGAAGACAAAATGCTCACCTGTCTGCCCTTTTGAAAGCACCCACTGTTGCATGGCACATCTACTCAGCCAACAGGAGGATTTCATCAATCAAGTATCAATGCTGGAGCAGTTGATCGTCAAGGCTGGTCATCTCTGCATCTTTTTACCCAAATTTCACTGTGAACTTAATCCAATTGAGATGGTGAGCTTTTCATGTTCTTGATCACTCAACCTGACTCTTATTCATGGTGATCCAGTACTGGGGATGGTGCAAATACCGATATCGTGAGGTATCGAAGCCAAACTTTGCTGCAGCAAAGCAAGCTGCAGCAGATATACTGGATTCGTGCCCAGTAGATGTTATTCGTCGCTTCATCAATCAGTCCTTCCGATTCATGAGTGCATATCACTTGGGTTTGAGTGGGAAGGCAGCAGAGTGGGCTGTTCGAAAGCAGAAACAGCACAGGGCAGTTTCCCAGCGAGCGATGATGGCAATCGAGGCCGTACTTAGCTGAGTCTAGCATGTGAAGTCCGTTGAAATTCATTCAAAAATTTGGCGCGCACAAAATGTTGTGGGAAAAAGATGGGACCACCGTTTTTCGGCTCCTTTCAACATTCCGTGCCCAAATCCATTGTTAGTTTGCACTAGAAAACTCTGGTTCATTCGGTATAAAATAGGCGGACTTTGATTGTCCCCAACTGTATATTGGTTTTGCGTAACTGCCAGCGCGCTGTCGCTTACCACTTGCTCCTATCTCCGTGATCATATAGAGTGCCAGTCGGGTCCTGATTTTCATGCTCCGCCGTTTCTCCGAGTCACCATCATCATGGTCAACATCTACATGCGAAATAGTGATAATCAATGGATCCGTGGATTGGAAATCCCGCTAGAGGATATTCAGAGGCTCTCTCTTCGGCCTCTCAAGTGGCTTCGCTTTGTCGCATTTACTGTTTTCGGTGCTAAAGGTCATCTCCTTGATGCTCCTAATGGCAACATCGTCAATTATGGCATTGTCTCGGTCGCTGACCTTGCCGAGCTATACTATTTCTCCCACGAAGGTAATCTCTCATGTCTCCAGTCATCCTTCACTGACAAGGTGCATTCAAACAGGACGCCACCATCTCGTCGATTACAGTGGGCTAGCTGACCGCATCACTGTATCTGCTATTGCTCCACGTCGCCCCGATTTTCGTCACGATGTCGCTCAACGTGATAACAATTGTTGTGTGATCACGGGAATTGAAGATGAAGGATGCCATGCGGCTCACATTATCCCACATTCCAAGGGTGATCAGGTATTGTTTCGTTTGCAGATGTATACCTAGCTCTCATAACTTTTTTGCTAGTACATCCGCCATGTCATTTCGGATCGTAGGAGCTTGTATGAGGGTCAGCAAGTCGACCTTCTAAATGACATCAATATCGATTCTATTGAGAATGGGATATTGCTGAGCCCCACTCTTCATCTACGATATGGCCGGGGATGGAGTGCATTTTTGAGGGTACTTGAATTGTCTTGGTTATTGCCTTTTGCTACGAAGTGACTGCTCTTTCTAGACTCCCAACTTTGCCCTAGACCCCGCTGACATCCCAAGGGTGGAACCTGGCCAAACACCCGCTTCGCGTACAACAATCCAACATATTCGACCATAGGGTGGCTGGTTTCCCGTTCCGCAGGTGGATGTCCGAGCCGACTGGGATGTTCAGGACGCCCCACCGAACATAATTCTTGATTACGTATACGGGGTTGCTGTTATCGGACGTTGGGCCACCGAAGAGATCGCGGATTTGCTAGAGGAGTGCCGAGAGACTTATTACGACATATCATCCTCTCCTCCCGAAGACGATGATGATGTTAACTCAGCCGACACTGATTACATGCCTTCGCAGGAGAATTCACAGCACAGTGGAACCCATCAGACGCACTCGGAGGCAGCACAATGTCAGGCTATCGATACTGCCTTTGCTTTCTCTATGTTTATCATATATGACACTCCAGAAACAAGAGGAAGAAGCCTAAATGTGTTCGCGTCAAGTTGCGAAAGAGAAGGTTCAAGTCATGGGTGGTCGAAGCGAGTAAGTCATTGCCACTGTCTCATGGTGGAGGTTATTTATCTGTCCGATACAGGTCATGACACCAATTGTTGGTGATTTTGGTGATATGGAAATTTTTTGTTTCTTGGTCGATGGCTGTCCCGGTGGCGCATGTAATGTCCCCTGTTGTCATTCCGCGCCGTCCACAGCTGTCCACAGCACAGGGTGGTGAGAGAAACGTAGTCGGGGTGTAATATCATGTACGCTCCTTCTGTCTGATGGCTCACGAAACATGATGGATGAGCTCACACAGCCTTTGGGGGCTCGGAGAGTCCCTCGCTTGCGTCTCTGATGTTCCCCCCCTCGGATGCTCCCCTCGGATGCTACTCAGGGGATTATGAGGCGAATAGGTAGCACTATTAAGGGGATACTGATGATGGTGTGTCATTTAATAAACTCACAATGTTAGTAGAAAACAGAACGAGATGAACAAACGCGAAATAGTAGAAAAGACTATCAGAATTTACAACTAAATGTTCAATTAACAGCGGCAGAATGGAGTGATGGGTAGGTGGTGTAGGAAAATGAATGCTGATTACGAGCTGCGAATATCACGGTGCGCTGTATCCTATTATCACTTGACGATGGTTAATGAACGTTTGAACCTTCACGCGCACGTGAGTCATGCCTCTTGGTGCGTCATATTCACATTCCAGAGTGACATGACGGGTATCCGACGACTCACCAAGTCCACCTAGTATATGCATAAACCCAAATGCACACAGACGACCACGGCACACTGCAGTATGGTCCCAAGTCTCGTTATCCATCGTACGCGTTTCGAGGACCGTCCGACCCGAGCAGCGCGCCCGACAGTGGCTTTATTTAGTTGGTGGTTCCGAGTACATCAGAATCAGGATAAGCAAAACGCAGAGAAGCGATACTCTTTGACACTGGGGTATCGTTTCGTTTACTCACAAGCTTGATCTTATGATCACTATGTTTATGTTTCATGATTTGGGTGGTCTTATGGGTATGAAAGTTGACCTGTACCTCGCTACTTCTTGATTTGCCCTCAAATTTACGAAACCTGTCTACGGCCATCCTCCCGACACCTGCAGAACCATGCATAAGGGCTTTTAACCAATCTCATTGGCTCCGACGACTTGCAGCGGTTGCACCGACACCACACTTGGTCGCCGCGCTCACACATATCACGAGAGTCCACGACGAAAGTGCATAAGTGACATCGTCATTCCACTTTTACATGTCGCTCTACATACCCCGCGAAAAGACAGCGTAGGAGAAATAAGAAACACCATGGTTATACACGAGAGTATGTTGCTACTTATATCCCCTTCCTCGCCGCCTACCCCTCGCCAAGTTCATTGCAGAACTGATGAAAGACAAATGTACCACGTACCATTAGGTCCACGGGCCCGAAATCCCGGAAGCCTGCAATGAACGGGAAGGATTCGCCGTTTGGGGACGTGGCTGTAACCACGGACGTCGGATTTCGCCCCCGTAGCGTGTGACGGTGGCGAGGGGATTGCTGTGAGTTTCGTCCCGTGGGCGCTATACGACAAGCTTACATGTTTGGTTCTTACGGTACGGACGTGCTGTATACTTAACGTGACGAATGCCACAGAGGCACGGACTACTACTGACGAACCCTGAGTTGCGGGCATCCCTCAATACCAGTATGCCAATGTAATTCATGCAGTAGGCTTGGACCGATGGGAGCGTCCGTCTTCGTTCGCCCCATTGGTCGGCTAGCTTTGTGCTAGAAGACAGCATCACGGCCGTCTCACGACTCGAGAGTGCAGGTACCTGCACGAGTAATAGTAGACTCACTGCCTTGGATGTCTCGACCTCTTCCGAAATTTAATGCCGTGCCCTCGACGAATATTCAACTAGCAATTCTTGCACGCTCCAAATTTGCAATCGGCGCCCAAACTTGAGCAAATGTAAACGTTCTACAAGAACCTCAATGTCTTATACGGCCCATGCAACTGTTCGCTTCCAGCCTCGAGGTCTCAAGATCTCACGAACGGCCCTACAAGGCTCCCCTCAGACATTTTTTGACGTCCCTTACTTCGCCCTGCGATCACCAATGCAGCACGCGGGCTAACTTGACAAAAAGGATGTCACTGAAATCAAAACATCGTCCAACTTGGTTTCCGACCAAAGCAGCATCCGTGTCAATCGCTTTGCTCTCGACCGTCTGCCTCGCAAGTCTAAGAGGACGTCATCACTTTGCAGAACACTCGTTTTGGTCCCGCGAACAAGACATTGAAGCGGTGTACTCTCCCTTCCTCCCGTCGTCGCACCCATCAAAGTACTCATCGTTCCCGCCAAGGCAGAATTTGATCTCCTCGTACGCAAAATTTGTGCGCCCTTGTTCTTCTCTCTCTCCGTCGTGTCCTAAAAAGCATCATTGGTGGAAACCATCTGAACCTTGAGTGTTGCCCGGTGCCCTGAAGTCTTATCGGCTGACTCTTTCACTGATGCAGGGATCCAATGATAGCACGCACTTCAAGTTCAGCCACTGTTGTACCTTCTCACAACTACGCTCTTGAGAACGCAATTCTTCTTCCTTACGCTATCTCTCCCATTCTGCAGTTATCGATTGAGGTGTCTTGCCCTTCAGCAATATTGACAGTAGAAGCATATGATCCATGGCTTTCAGTAAACCTGCCGATCCATCTGACGAGAATGTTTTTCCCGTGTTCCACTCGCCCCCCAATTCTCTATTGGGATCCTTCATTAGATCATCTGGCTTATCCTCATATGTAGATTCGTCGTCTTTGGGGGTGGAACGTTTTGGACTTTCGGCCGGGATCATACTGAAGCCATCTTGTTTCTCGAGCATGTCAAGCAGAGGACCACACCCCCAGTGCTCGACGACGGCAGCCCCGTACATGTAGTCAAGTAGGATGCTGGGAGGGGGGTGTACTTCATCACGCCAATCAGCTTGAACGTCCGATTCGGTGACAGGAAAGAGTCCCTTAGCTGGCACCAAATTCTGTAACGTCGTCCGGTGACCTGGAATAGGACTTTCCTCATCCTGCGGAACGTCGGTAGGTAGCATCGCGAAGTTAGGAGTCTGAAACGGCGCACGTCAGAGACGAATGTGGCATACGTATCCGATTCTGGGTGGGTGTACCTTGAGGAATGCAACTATACCCTGGCTAAACTTGTAATGCAGGTCTTTCCTCAGAAGCATTCCATTCTCGATGCAGTCGATATCAACATCGTCTTCGCCAGAGAATGGCAGTCGTTCGTATAAGCTGGAGCGGTTACGGACAACATAAGTAATGTACTAAGGAAAGGTAAACATCGCATAGGGCCCGCCGAGATCAGATGAACATACTTGGTTGCCTTTGTTCCTGGGTATAATATGCGCCGTATCCAAACCGATACTGTCCTGTGTGATAACGCATTCCACATCGCGTGCACAAATACTTTGACGGAAGCTGGTAGCTCGTCGAGTAACTGCAGTTGCCGTACATTCATCATCACTAAGTGCTTTGTAGTCAACGGGACAGTACGCGCCTCGACGCATCATCAGAAGATATTGATAGAGCAGTAATCATAAACTTACTGTCGGGGATATAGAAGTATCTGTTGGCAAGGTTGTCGAACGAGACGCTCTCATAGTCGACTGCCTCACCTCCTTGAGTGGTAGAGAGATGTCCCTTGGCGCCGCAAACAGCAAATGTAACAAAGGGAAGCCACTTGATGGGCCAATGGGTGAGTCTTTTGATATCTTCATGCGAGATGGAGAGAGCGGGAATCCATTCAGCGGTGGATTCGATGGGCAGGTGAATGTCAACAGTAGCCATGATTAATCTCCTATCGGTGGCGGCATGGTGGTCGACTCTGACCGTGGGAACGTCGTTGGAGGCTAACTTCACGACATTTGCACGAAGGTTCCTTTCGCACCTACAGAATCCAGATACGACCCACCTCAGGTTTTGCTCCAAGTTTGTCCCTCCTCAGAATGTACAGGGATATACAGTAACAATTTGAGCCAAGTTTGTCCATGGTTTCTGGGATCACGCCATTGGGTAGGCTAGCAGTGCGCGTTGTCGCTTCGCTCATTCTGCTCTAGGAGACCGTCTCAGTTTGTCTCGAATATGGTAGCAAGCCTCGGAAGACCGTGTCATCACCGCCTACCAGTGTTTTCTTTGCGGTGGTCATGCGTGGTGGTGTCGTCAAAGGTGTCTTTACTGAGTTCCTCAGTCACCAGGACTGCATGTTCCATGGAAAAGGTTGGCCACAAGACGGCCACATTCGCTATGTACGGTGATGGAGGATATATGCATCGACAGGCAAAACTGTGGGGCCTCCTTGCGTCTTTGTTTGCGAGAACAACAAGTACGGTAATGGTACATCGGCAGAGCGGTTCCGCCAATACCAAGCACTGTACCCGTGGTGACAAGACTCCTGGAATCCAGGATCGCCTTCGTGCATTGGTGGACCACGCTGTATAATTGACGCATACGCAGGTCAATGGTATGGGCATCATCGCATCCAAGCACGCCGTCGAATCTGCTCGCAACTGTGTCGTCGAGGACAACACCTGATGGTGTTCGTCAACCTATCATTACGGTGGCTCGTACGCGTTCCTTTGCTGACGTAGCTTTGCTGATAGCATCCCTGAACCCAGTATTATTGACTGTACGAACGAGGAAGTCCAGCGGATGCGGAGCATGAAGGTCCCAATGCAACGGTGCTTCGACCATTAGAGACTGCCGTCGAGTATCAAAAGGTAACTTTATTACAGCCTTTGCTGTCCAGTCCGTGCTGCCATCATCCGTAGGTCGTGCCTACTTTGGAAAGAAGAGAAGAGGGTATTTGGAACGACCGGGAGACGTGACTGGCAACAAACATCCATGAGCTGGTAGACTTCACGAAGAAAAAAATAGTCGATGAGGATATAAAGCGTGCAAAAACCGAAGTTTGCATTGGTCCAAACCTACTCAGCGGGCAATCGGCGGATACAACATTGCGCCTGGCGGACCGATATCGTGAAACGAACTCAGGCCACTCAGGTTTAGTCAAGAAGGGTTGTTAGCCCCTTGGATACACGGGCTGCACTGCAGTAGTATCAGAACTAGAGATGTAAGCCCGCCGTAACGGGTGAAACTCGCATCGATCCCCTCGCCGCCACCACCACAAAGTCCGTGGGCGAAGACCCGGCATCACATCCACCCATGTTCCCGGACGGCATATCCTCCCCGTCCGTCGCAAGCTCTCCGATCACAGGCGCACGCGTCCAAAGATATGTTGCATGTCGCGTCTTTCACCATCAGTCCTGTAATGAACTGCAAGAGTTGGGCCGCGGGAAATGGACGACAACGTAAGCTGTATAGCAATGTCTCTTACTCCCACAATAAAATTTCTCATGAGATCTGGAACAACGTGTAGAACAAAACGAACAAAACGACCCAAACCCACTCTCGTCGTGGACTCTCCTTGTGACGCGTTTGAACCCGGCGACCGAACGGAGTGTTGGTACGAGTGTCGCATGTGGAGTTGCGAGTCAAGTCGAAGGCCGAGGACTTGGTTTAAAGCCTCTCATAGAGATCCTCCGGTCTATATCCTACCTCCAGGCGTCACGGAGAATGGTAAGCAGGTCTCGCAGGATTTGAAAACGAACCGGGTCCCATCCGTTGACTTAAGGAACCAGTGAGCACAAGACAGTCGCTGAGAAAATACTTGGATCTTTGGTAGCGCACTCCCCGCCATCCTATTCTTTGGATTTGTCTTCATGCCAATCAGGATCATGCATCTCCAAGCCTTTGGGGACTCTAAAATCTGGGTACTAGGCTACAATTTACCATTTTAGCTCCGATCGCCTTCGGTCGTTCTGGCAACAATGTCAGTGTGTCGGGAATTGGGAATTTTGCCGGGCCTCTGACAGGGGTACAAGAACATCGGGTTCAGCTACGTAGGGGTTCGGCCCGGAGGATTCAGGTTGCGGTGTTCGATACCCGGCGTGTTAGTCTACAAATTGTCGTGAGCTTTATCTCCACTTGCAATTGCTGCGGACTGAAGCTCCCCGGCCCTTGCGTACTAGGTGCCGACCGCAAGCTGAATCAATGTCAGCTTCAAGTTGCACCGCCTCCCTTATACGTGAACTTTTACAACGCAAAACTGCGCACTGGGAAACATGTCGCGGCTCCGCTCAGTCGAGCTGCCACATGGAGTTACGCTCAAAAATTGGACGACCACGTATTGCCCGTGTTCGCTTCGTATTGACAAGTCTGGCGGTCAGTGCTCGTCGAGTCGCTCCGATGACATTTTGCTAGACAATTCGAGGTATGCGTATTGCATGGGGGAAGTGTTGCAACAGTCAACTTGCTTCAAGCCCGTGTTAACTCTCACTCTATGAAGGTATATGTTCTGGCTCAACGAGCAATCTGCAACATTCAGTGGCGTACTGTCCGGGTACTACATAAACTATTTAGCAAAAGGTACGATCTCGAGGCACCAAATTATTGTCCGCCCCGCCAATCAATTTACACGAAACAAAGCTTGATCTTCTGGAAAAGTCTCGATTACATAAAATACAGTGATCCACCACCACTTGCGTCAAACCCGATTTACGACACAATCTTCAGTACTCCATTTATCACAACTCGTTAGAACGAATTCTTGGAGATGTCTGAAGATGACCTGTGCCATTTACCTCACGCGATCGTGATGGTCTGGTTCAGCGTCTCGAACAATGGAACGTTCCCAAGCTATATGCAAATGGACATGTCATCGTCAGCGTCCCACCTCAACTGTCGCAAACTCGTAAATCCTATTTCAACTTACCCCAAAGAGCGCGAGGTGTGCCGCAGTAATCCCCGCAGTTCCAGCAGGGACCGTACTAGGGATCTGTACAGTGAAGTTTTCGTACGGCACGCCTGGCCCATGGAATTGCGGGTTAAACGCCCCGTAGTACAAGACGATGCCTAATCCCCCTGAAGGCGACCCGCAGGGGGCGTTTGGACAAGACTCCAAACCGATGGCGACAGCAACTTGTTCAGCGCTCGTTAAAGAGTCCTAAAAACAAGACATGAGAACAGGATATGAGGAGGCAAACGGAGTGGACGTTAAGAACGGCAGGACATACAGGGGCTTGCACCTGGACGATAAGGTCAGTTCCTGCGGACACAGTTTGGTTGAAAGTCGGCAGTCCGATGAAAGCGGCCTGTGCAAAGACGGTGGCGGCAAAAAGGCAGAGAGTGAAAATGGGCCTGAACATGATGGATAATTAGGGTGAGGAGGGAAGGCGCAAGTGAAGTTGTGGTAGACGAGTGCTATTTACTCCGTATTTTATCCCTGAGCAAGGAGTCGGCATGGCCATTGCCGACCGTTTGTGCAGTGCAGTGAGGGTACATCATTTGTCAGGTCTGCGGTCACGGTCACCCGCAATGCAATGCTCGGAATGTGCGTCATTACAAGCTTAGTGGCGCAGAGAGAGTTAAAGCTTACTGCGTATGGTCAGCGCCCAAAGCAACACGCGACATTGTCCGTTACGACAGATCACTCCCTTGAACTTCGGTAGGGTCTCTCTACCGAAGTCCAATGCAGTGACTGCCTGTAAAGAATGGATCGATCTCAATGAGCGACTCAGGATGATGTGGCTACAAGTATTGTGGGACGAACTCCAAGTCAAGCTCCAAATTTCCAGCCGCTCTAACCGGCACCAGTTCCTCGAATGTATCCTCCAGTACCGCTTTCGGACAGTACTGCATCCTTGCGTTCTTCGGTATCCTTCGGTGACACCGTTTGGCGTCGACCCGGAGTATTTGGTAATCTGTCAGCAAGGAGTCGACTCGCAGGTGGCCGCTCATCGCGATCGGATGAGTTTTGATGCCGCCTTGCTAACAGTATAATACCCATGCAGTAAGCAACAAAAGAAATTTGGAATGATGTTCGACTAGGACACGTCGTGCCGACCTGAGGCCTGATATCCGACGGAATGACCGATTCCAACCGCTCCGGTCATACGTAATCAGGAACGGGAACTTGAAGAAACAGCGAGTCTTGGGCCAAAGCATTTCTTGGTTTTGTGCGTGGGGGGCATAAAGCAGAGGGGTATTCGTCCAAGGTCTCGAGATCGGTGGCATGAGCAGGATGCAACGAATGTGGAGGTATCTTTGGAACGGTGCGTTGGCACCGTTGAGTTTATGTGCGGGTACAAGAAATCGGCACAGTGGAACCTTCAGGGGAGTTTGTTTCCAAAGGCGTGATCCAAGGAGATCCGCCTCGTAAAATTGTCATGTGATTGACGGAGAAGAACACTTGAGTTCACGTAGATCAATAATGAATGCAGCGAAGAACAATAGAAACGTTAGCCATTTAAAACGACACCCATGAAGCGTCGGATCGCGTGGCCAAGAGATATGACCATATGCTGCGATCTGCTTGCAGATAAGTCTTTGACTTGGAGAATGCTCCATTATGAAAAGGAGGGATCAGTGACTGTTCCAATCAGATCCGACCAGGTGTATTGGACAGGTGGATGTACAACACAAACCGACACATCGCGATCTATGCTTGGAGATCGGTGGAACTCGAAGTGTTTGTGGAAACGGCGGCAAGGATCAAAACCTACTCGAGAAATATCCCATGGGATCCCGTCGATCAGTCATCGTGGTGGTTGGTCACTGATTCCTTCCAGCTTCCGTCCAAGACTCGTTGCTTGGAGGACACGAGCAAATCAAGCATGTTTTTGTCATGGTAACTCGAAGCCTGCACAACTTCACTTGCTATCGGCATTCAAGTGGTTTATACCCGAGAAGGAGAAACGCCGCGCAAGTCAGCAAGTATCGCCGAGTAGTGATGAAACTATTTACCTCTATCCGCTTTTCCTGGGTGTTGAACCGAGCGTGCCGATATAAACTAAATCATATGATGATATTCGGTCTGATGCGGATAACACGCCATGGTTGCATACGGCCTACAGAACGCCGGGTTCTCATCACAGGAGGGACCAATTGGGATATCTGGGGAGGTCGAATATGTTACGAGCTCGTATCAGAGTTAAATCTGTTCGGAAACACCAAAGAGCGATGCTCACTATCGACGCCCTTTTCTGCAGAGTCGTGAAACAGCCGTGATGCCGCCTTCTAGAACAAAAGCTAGCCGACCAATGGGGCGAACGAGGACGTTCGCATCGGTCCAAGCCCACCTGCATGAGTTGCTGCGTGACGTACTTGACGTACTGGTATCGAGGGACGCCAGCAAACTCAGAGTTCGTCAGCAGTAGTCAGCGCCTCTGTGGCATTCGTCACGTCAAGTACGCTGCGCGTCCGTACCAGAATCAAATATGTAAGCATGTCATATAGCGACAACGGGACGAAACTCACAGCAGTCCCCTCGCCGCCGCCGCCGCCACACGGTACGGGGGCGAAAATCCGACGTCTGTGGTTGCAGCCACGTCCCAAAACGGCGAATCCTTCCCGTTCGTTGCACGTTCCGGGATTACGGGCCCGCGCATCTAACAGTACGCGGCATCTTTGTCTTCCATCAGTCCTGTAAGAAACTTGGAAAGGTTAGGTGGCGAGGAAGGGGACATGAGTAGCGACGTAGTCTCATGTATAACCACTGTGTTTCTTGCTTCTCCTACACTGTTCTTTCGCGGGGCCTGTAAAGCGACATGTAAAAGTGGAACGACGATGCCACGCATGCACTTTCGTCGTGGACTCTTGTGATATGTGTGAGCGCGGCGACCAAGTGTGGTGTGGGTACGACCGCTACAAGTCGTCGGACCCAAAGAGATTGGTTAAAAGCCCTTATGCATGCTCCTGCAGGTGTCGGGAGGATGGCCGTAGACAGGTTTCGTAAATTTGAGGACGAATCAAGAAGTGGTGAGCTAAAGGCCAACCGTCATACCCATAAGACCACCCAACTCATGCACGAGCATATCGCTGGAGAAACATAGTGATCATAGGTGGTATCTGGTATCTTGTGGTACTACCGCGCGGTTTCGAACGACGATCGTTCTTTCGGTGAATAAGGGGCCAGGGCAGGTTGCTTTTGAGACCCCGCTCGTCTTTGGTCGTTCTGGCAACACTGTCAATAACGTGTTGGAAATTTTGTCAGGCCTCTGACAGGCACCCCAGCAGGCACGCCATGGCATTCTTCGTTAGCTTCTACTCTCTTCCACGTGGCAGTGTAGTCCGCAGCCCGGCGTGTCAGTTTGCAATCATTCTTGAGCTTTATCTCCACTTGCTGCTGACAGAGACCCGGCGACATGTAGCCGGCATTGCAAGCCCTGCGTCAACTAAATGTCAGCCTGAATCACCTTAGGACCTAATGACAGCTCAAACCAGTGCACTGGTATGTAGACAGGTTGCGGTTCCGCTCGGCCGTGCTGCGACGACGGGATGATGTCTAGTCTTGTCAAGTAGAGACTCAACTGTTGAGTCAGCGTCACTTTGTTACAGCTCGACATCCTTCCAAGGTTTGCTTGGTTTTTTTCTTTTTCTTGAGTGCTCGTACTACTACGAGTCGTGACCTTGAAAACAACACTGCACTGGCAATCATAGATAACGATAATATAGACAATAACATTCTGTAAGAGATCCGATTTACATGCATCTGCTCCACTAAACAAATTATATGTAAAAATGTCCACGCCTAGGTTTATACCTAGGAAGAGTAGTCTTGATTTAAACTATATAGGATAGCCCTGTCCGATTGCGTGCACTGTGCTGTGCACCAACAGGCCATGCCGCTGTATTCGCTTCACGCAATCGTGATTGTCTGGTTCAGTATCTCCAAGTACGGATAATAACCAGCCTACACACAAACGGACACACAAGTCGACGTCAGCCATCCTAGCCAACTGTCGCAGGTGTCGTTTCAACTCACCCCAACGAGCGTGATGTGCGCCACGCCGATCAATGCAGTCCCGGCCGAAAACGTGCTGGGGATCTGTACGGTGAAGTTTTGGTACGGGGGCAGGTAAAACTCATGATACACCGGGTCGAATGGCCCGTTGTACAAGATATCACCGAAGAACTCTGAGGCCGGGATGCAAGAGCGGGTCGCACAAGACTGCAAGCCGATGACGACAGCAACCTCTTCAGAGCCCGTCAAGCTGTTCTGGAAAACGAAGCGGAAAACGTGATGAGTAAATTCTTCGGGAGAAAAACCGAAGAGGGCGATGTAGGACATACGGGGCGTTCGACTTGAACGATAAGATCACCTCCTGGGCTCACGGTTTGGTTGAACATTGGCGCTCCGAGGACAGCGTTCTGTGCAAAGGCGGCGGTAGCGAAGAGGGTAAGTGCGAAAAGAGACTTCAACATGATAAGTGATCAGGGCAAAGATGATAGACGTAAGTAAAGGTTTGCGGTTGACGAGAGCCTTACTGCTAACGCTGCATGTCTACTCGCATTTTATACCCGAGCAAAGAATCTGAAAGAGGAGGGCCATGGTCATCACTCCCCGTTCGTGCGGTGTAGTGGAGGAACATTGTTTGTCAGGTATGCGGCCATGGTCGCCCGCCGCGATGCTCCGATAGTCCATTAGAGGCAGGACATGGAGAATGCGCGCCGTGAAGTAGTTGGTGTGCAAGGTAGTATTGCAAAGGGGCTTACCGCGAATGGATAGTAGTAGACTCAAAGGCCCGTGATTTGGGCACTGCCATGATCCAGTGCTCGGCATGGACTCACAAAGAGCAAGTTCATCATTCTTCCATTCCATGATGCATCCTCTCGGAGTCGGAGTGTTCTGCGGCCAAAGAGTGCACATACCTGCATGAGTAATAGTTGGTCACTGCCTTGGATGTCTCGACCATCGATTTCTCTCTTCCGAAATCCAATACCATGCCCGCCTGCGAAAAGTAGTCTGGGTCCATGAATATGTAGTACGATGGACTGACCTCAACTAGCAACATTGAAGTATTCCACGCTCCAAATTTGCAATCGGCGCCCAAACTTGATCGCCTGAGTAAATGCACTCGTTCTACAAGAACCTCAATGTCTTCAGAGTCTTGTACGGCCCATGCGACTGTTTGCTTCCAGCCTCAAGGTCTCACGAACGGTGGCATGTGCCCTACAAGACTGCATTCTAGCCTCTACTCAAAGTGCTCAGTAACCTCGTATTTCATGCCAACTCGCCCATTATAACTTCATCCTGTGATACCGAGATCACTCGTCAAGATCAGGCATTTTTTGACGCCCTGCCATCACCAATGCAGCACGCGGGCTATGTAACTCGACAAAAGGATGTCAAAATCAAAACATACGTCGTCCAACTTGGTTTGCGACCGAATAACAAATTCCGACCGCTCACTGAACGATTGATATAGATGTCGTGTTTCAAGTCGACCAGAATAGTTTCATATCTATTGGGCATTAGAAGGGGGGAAAGATCAAGTTAGCCCCCATCTTGATCGCGTAGTGCGCGCTCTTCGAGGAGTCTCTCTTTGGGTGTCGTACGTTCACCGTTTTCTGTCGTTTATTTTTCTCTTTGCATGCTTAGGTTTTTTCTTCCAGTCTTCGGCCGTTTATCTTCACAACCTGATTATCCCGCAGTTGTCGTCGCTGTCACAGGATGTCGCAGGATGCAGTAACGAGGATAATCGATTATCCGCTGGCTCGTAAGTAACTTAGTGTATCTCCGCGACGAACGATCCCCAAGCTTAGCATACCCCTTGCGCGCATTTGGATCTTCAGATGGACCGAGATCCCCGAGGTGAGTACATACCTAGCTTAGTTACCAAGAGGTATGTCGCCCTTCTGTGGCTTTTCGAGCAATAGGCGCGATGTACTTTTATTCCTGTTCTCTTGCAGTTAACACAGTCATCCTCTTCCATCTCTGAAGGTTTTGATCAGTGAGCGCACCAGTCGGACGTGGTTGCATCAGCGTTAACCTCCCTTTAGGTCCCAGTCACCATATATAGTCTTTGGCGGTCATGAATGCCATCGATGTCATGCCAGTACGATGGCCCCTTCATTCTGGGTAAAGCGTTTGGGTTGATGGTCTTCATCGCTTACCATCCTTACAGCTTTGGACGTGATGTAACCACGGATCGTGGAGATGTCCGTGTATCATTACTCTTCCCCTCCAACGCTCAATGCAGTGACTGTCTCTAAGAAGACGAGATACTCAATCCAAAGCATTTATGTTACATCTCGTCACAAACGTTAGTTTAGGCTCATTACCGTTCGGAACTCATCTCGCTCATCTCAATCCCCCGACATGTCAATTAAGCATGGACTCAAACTCGTCTGAAGAAAAGAAAAGACAGGTGTCGATTTCGTCCACGTTTCGGATCGCGTTGGGACGTGGGGATCGGACCGGTCACGCGAGCGATGCTACTCGCCGATTGCTACAGTGTTCTAAAACACAACGCGTCCGAGACGGTTCTTCCGTTTATCCGCCGAGTCCTGGGCGGACAAACGCGCAGTCGAACGATCAACACTGGATACGGACTATCTGTTTTGGCGCCTGTTCAAATATTCACACATACATACCGGCACTTCTCCGGTACCTCATACAAGTTCCGTCCTGTTCGAAACTCTGGACCGACGCCAAGGAAGAGTATAGCGACCGTAGCTAGCGAAAGATGTCCTCGGGTTCCTGGGCGTCTTTACTGCGCGGCGGCATTGGACTTTTATATTTCCGAGCCTGGAATATGCAATGGAATTGCGTGCCGGCTCAACGTCGGAAGAGGTTCCTCGACGTTTTGCCATCTCGACCTCGTTCAACTTGTTGTCCGAAGCTCGGCGTCTGCATGAAAAGCCGGGTTTCAGGAAGATTTGACATAATAACGACCTCTATGGCGACAGACCGGCCAACTAGACACTGACACTTGAGCGATATTCAATCATATCATGCAGCGGAATTGTCGGTTGTCTTGCTCGTTTATTTTGCTAGATCCGACGCAGCTCCCAATATTCAACGGAAACCAAGCCACGCCTAGCCGATTGGGGCCAGTGGACAGCTTCAGCGTTTTATTACTTAGCAGCGCCGTTAAAATGGAAGTTCAGGGTAGGTACTCGGCGCAGCGTTGCTGTGCCTCTTTCGCTCATTGCCATTGCCAGTGGCAAGGACGATCACGTCATGGATAAGTCGGCGTGGTGTGGTTTCCCTCATTGTTCGTGGCGATGATGATAACCTTGATTGATGTACAACACTAGTAGGGTCTCTCGAAGGAAGGCTACGGATACAGTAAACTGCAATAGAAAACACCATCCTGACGCTGCTTTTGGAAACCAAATGCAGGACCGATGAGATCGAACCCCTTTCAAATGATCAGGGGGGTTGATTCACTGGTGATCTGGGGGGACATTTTCAGTCAACGGTGGTATTAAAGTGAATACTCCAACTAGTCTCCGCCCGACGTCCGCCGTTGGGACTTAGGTGGGTATATCTTGCCAAATGGGCCTCAAGGCCCTCGTAGCGACGTCGTATAGATATACTTATGCTTCAACCCAAATATAAGAGCGAGCCAAAATTAAGTTACCGGCAAGAGCGATAAGTCTCGCTACCGAAGGTGGGTTCCGTGGGCTGGAGGACGTCCAACGCCAGTGATGCCCTTGCCTCCGACGGAACAAAATATGGCGTTCATAGAAGTTGTAATGAAAGGGGTCAGCAGCATATCCAAAGAAGCATGCTCGATCGGGCGACAACCGCCTTTGCGCTGGCTAAAAACTTAGATCAGTGACGATATGGCAAATATTGGCGAGGCATAAGCAGAACAGGACCACCCATTGTGCAGGTCACGTACACCATTGTTCCGACGGAAGTCGTGGGGGAGCCAACCCCTCAAGCTCAGTTTGCGGGTACGTCGACTCATCTGAGGACCGGCCCCCTTCTCAGGACACGATCCAGGCTCGTGATTTTTCGAGGCTGGATGCAATTACCCAAATTGCCAAACCAGGTAGAAAGATGGGTTCTCCTGGCTTTGCATCGCCCATAGCGGTTCACATCTTAGGCTTGTGGCGGTAGCGAGATCAGAATACATCTTTTTTCTGATAAGCGCAAGGTGATGCGTTGTGTCGAGATTCAGCCGGGTGCGGGACAGAAGCGGAAACGATGAGCATTGCTCGAGAGAAAGTTTGCTGGCTATCGTGGGCCAATGGGAGTGGACGAAAATAGTCTGGTGATCTCGGCGTGAGCGAAAATGGCGAGTTGTTCCAAGGAAGGGGAACGGGGTCGAAGAAGGGCATTGCGGTGAGAATGTGATTGTTGGCACGACTGAAGATAGGATTACGAGAGGCGCGTTCCCGCAGGAAAAGAGAATGAAACGTGTCGTCGAGAGAATTAGAGTGGTGGCACCGGACGGAACTAGATTAGATAGAGTAGAGAACAAAGACTTGTACGAGATGAGATTACGGAGGGTCGAGGAGGGTAAACGAGCTCGACTGACTGGTGGTGATGGCAACGAGGAGGGACAAGGTACGGCGAGGGAGGGAAATTGGAGGAGAGGTGGGAATGCGGATCTGATTCGGGACGAGGACGTCGTTACGGACTGCGCGTGACATCGGCTAGATAAAAAGTGAAAATAAATAAATAAATAAAGAGATAAATAATAAGAAAGTTTAAAAAAATAATCAGTGAAACGGTGTTAGCCGAGAAGAGATTCAGAAGGGGAGATTTGGTGCGTTATGTACCCCGTCGTCCTCTTGACCACAACCAGTGACTCCTTCCCCTCCTCCCCCCCTCGCATGGTCCTTTGAGCGCCCTGCCTTCCTTTCTACCTTTCTTCTCCTTTCCGACCAAGCCTCGCCGCAACCAAGGATACCGCTTGTGGTACGTGTCCAACAGTCCTCGTTCTGCTCAGTGTCTCATATCTCCTCCAGATCTCGCGACCCTTGCCGGCTTCTCCCCTTCCGCTCTTAATTCCCCTCAGCCTCAAAGGACCAATCAGTAGTACGCTTGAGCTCGGCTCGCTACTCTGATTCTCTACACATTTCCACTCCAACAGCAAAAGGGCCTCCGCTGAACCTCGTTCGCGTACCTTTTTTGTTCCCCCCCTGTAAAACTCGTCTATCGTTCTTACCTCCTAATCTTTGATTCGGCTCATCGTCCGTTATTGTCTCTGTATTCCCCCTTCACTGTAGATTCACCATGGCCGTGTCCCTCCCGGTCGTTCCCGTTTCTTCCGACGGTCAGTCTCCACCCTCCGACGACGGTTCTGTATCCCCACAAACACCGGTCTCCCCTCCAAATGCTCAGCCCATGGCGCTTTCCCAGCCGTCCGATCCACAAAACCATTCACAGCCTTCCTCCAACCCTACCGCTACCCAGCCAAAGAGGAAACCTAGCCGTCGTGCCAACACTGCCGAGCGACGCGCAACCCACAATGCTGTCGAGAGACAGCGTAGAGAAACCCTAAACGGCAGATTCTTGGCAAGTTCCTTTTCTGGTCCCACTTCTCTCTGATCAATTTAATTTGTGCTTTCAGGACCTTGCCGCTTTACTCCCAAATCTCTCTCAGATCCGCCGGCCATCCAAGTCTGCCATCGTCAACTCTTCTATTGCCCATATTCATGCCTCCCGTCGTCACCGTCTCCTTGCCTCGCGTGAATTACGTATCCTCAAGCTCGAGTCCGATGCGCTTCGCCGTGAACTCAACGAATGGCGTGACCGGGCGGGTCTTCCCCGCGTCGACGAGCCAGTTAGAGGAGACGGGTTTAACATGGTGCTCAGCGGTGAGGTCGAAGTTCTCGCTACCGCAGTGGAAGAGGAAGATGAGGGTCAAGGCCAATTCGATGGTTTTGATGAAGTAGATGAAGAGCTTTCTGGTCCCATGCCGGTCGTCATGGATGACCCTGAGGATTCCATGGCCGCTGAACCCCTCGTTAACGGCGGCGTTTATGGACACAACACCACTGCTGGCAGTATGAACTCTGTTGATATGAAGATGACTCGAATGCTCCCTCGAGCTCAACCTCCCTCGCATCCCGTGATCGCTCAGATGCCACCATCTGTCTCTTTCGAGAATCCAGCCATGCCTGCCCTCTACGAACCTCAGATCACCTCGCATTTCCAAGGCGCTCCTCATCTCGGACAACACGCCATTGTTACCCCCGAGGCTGAGAAAGTCCCTCCGTGGACGGCGAACATGTACCCAGGCTACAACGCTCAACTCCAACTTCAAGCACAAAGGCCGATGATCACCCCTCCAAACAATGCCCACGCTCACTCGCCATCCTCTGCGCCTGCTGCCGGTTTTACTGACTACGCTTATCTTGCCAATCTCAAGCGACAGCAATTGTTGGCTCTCCAACACCAGCACGGTGCCATGGCGTACGCAGTCGATGGCGATGATGCGTCTTCCGTGGGTTCGAGCCAGAGCGGGCGGGAGAGAAGCGGAAGTGCTTCTGCCGGCAGTGGATTCGGCTCCCCACCTCGTGGCCCTACTTCATCTGGTGGTTATCAGGTGTCAAACGCGGTATCTGACTTTACCATGGCAAGAAGGTTTGGCAACGCTGGACTCCACGTCAACACTGCTGTGTCTGGTTCATGGAATGGAAGGGGAGAGGAGATGAATGGGATGGTCATGAAACAAGCTATGAACTCTCCGATGCACGTGGTTCCCAACGGTGGCGGATATGGCATGATGATGGTCTGAAGAGGACGTCGTACGTTCACGTCTTTTTTTTTTCTTTTGGCGCCCCTTCGTCGATGCCTCGTGTTGCACCTCTCTTACTAGCTCTTTGCCACTTCTGGCTTTTGGACTCTAGCGTGGGGTCTGCGGCCTCGCTCTCTTGTCTCATCCGTTGGTTCTCTCTTGCCTAGTTTTGGATGTCGCTCTCGATCGTGTCTTGTTCCCATTCTCTTTCAGCTGTGGTTACAAAACCCGGCTTCCTCTGCCGCGGTCATCACTGTCTGTCGCCATTTCTCCTACCCCCGCTTAGCCTAATTACCGCGAGGTATCGATGTACTAACATTCTTTTACGTCCCATGTCTTTCTGTGTGTCGAGCTTTACATCCAAAAACAGAAGAACTTGTCACTCCTTTCTGGGTTTGTATCTCACCCTTCCCACTCTTAGTAATCGTATGTGCGGACTTGTCGATTGATTGATGTGATGCATCCTCGAGTGCATCCTTCCCTGTAGCCGTTCCTTACAAAAATTATTCCCAATAGAAAAGTAATATAATCTAGTAGAAATAATACATATATCCATTTTCCCTTGTCAAAGTTGGCGACATGTCGAAATGTTTGGCCTACACTGGGCGCTTGGTCGTGTGATGGTGAATGGTGTCGTCGTCCCTTGGAAACGATGGCTTGAGTTCGCAATGCCAGGGAAGAGGGAGTTTGAACATACCATGAGCATTCTGCAGGGTCAGGTTTGACGTCGTCGCGCGTTATCCGAAAACGCCGAGCCAAGGGTGCCTCGTCATGCCATCTGCACAATGCGTCCACGGGTAGATGATGCTATCGATGCGACCATCGACGAATCCAATAGGTCATGCATCATGGCCAATGCAGGTGCGTCGCTTATGGTTCGCTTGCGTCCGGGTTCCGGGTGTGTTGAACCGCCGGTTTTTGAGGACGTCTGCGCGTGGTGGAACAGGACGGCACGGTTAAATGATATAATGTGCTTGTCGTGCGCCTTGATCCCCGTTGCTTACATAGCCTCGTCGTCGGGTTATGCTTATGCTATGCTGGTCGTCACATCGGAAGGGCCACGGAAAAACGGACAGGGATGACATACCTGTCCATACATAAAGCACTACCCAGACGTGTTTATGTTCATAATTGAACCTGTCATGGGGTGCGGTGCTTCGACATGTCGGTCATCATGTTCACCTGGCCGCATGCACACGCACGAGCGCGATAACAGGATCACATTGAGCCCGCTCTTTTTGCCATGAGACGAGGGGTTGGTCACAAGATTAAGGGGCTTATCTGCAGCACGCACCGACTGAGCGAGCCCGTATGGCGCTGCTTGTGCACATTGCATGCGCCCGCTCGTGGAGCCGTTCACTGGTCAAGGATCCCACGCCATGTCGAAATGAGCCACGAAGTAGGGGTCGGAGTAGCCGTCGTGGTTCTAGAACAATCAAAAAAAATAAAGGTACCGTCATCGGGGTTTGTTGCGGCGTTGAAGCTATGCATTATTGATTGCCGTCAGTCAGCGGGGGGATATTGGTGTGTGCAATATGTACGCATCCGTACCTTGGCCCTACATGTATCAGGCACGCTAGTGTGATCGACGACTGCAGGGGTACGTTCTATCCACAACTCCAAGGGATGGTCACTGATGGGAATGAAGAAGCAGGGTGATTAACGGGACGATGTCGTTGATGTGCCAGTGCGTTGATACGGGTGACAATAAGGGGGAAAGGGTCGTGGAGTGTTCGAAGGAAGATGGATCCCGGGTGAGAGATGCATACATGGAGGTTCTGAGGCTTCGACTCCCAACTTGGATAGAATGTGATGGGTGTCCATGATTGCGAGCGGAAGTCTTGCTTCAACCCCATGCACGCGTTCAACCCCGGCCAGGGTGCCTCAAAGGTGATGCAAATAACTATCTGGAAGAACAAATTTTCCATGAGCAGCCGTGACGAGAGATATTCTGAAGAGAAGTACCACGAGCAAGCTAGTCACCTTGCTTTTTTTAAATTTCCGGCGGCCGGGAGAAAGCTTGTTAACTCCAATTTAGACATAACCGTTGGGATCGTGGGCGTCGTCTTCTTTTTCACGCACTTGGCGGAACCATTGCCCTTGTATGACCATCCTCCCACTGGCAGCTGTCGTTCCGACGTTTGGGCGTGATCGAGCGCGAGAGCGGAGTCCAGTTACTCAGCTGGATGGAGAAAAGAGTTTCCCGGCGCCCACTGTTTTGATGCTTGATTGCGCCGAGTCGCCGACCTGGGACAAAAGAGGGTGTCTCTTGATTAAAAAAGTGGACAGTACGACATGTAGGGTTTGTTGCGACGAATTGCTGTTGGAACCCCATGATTGGCAACGTGTGATTGGTAAAAGTCTCGTGAATCCGAATTCGTCCAACACAGAGCGCGAGTCGGGCCATTGCGGCTGCGTGAGTGCGGGTGTGTATTATCACATCTAGCTACTACGACCGTCTTGCCTCGTCTTGGTCACACCGAGACCCCCACCTTCCTCAATGGCAACAGAATTTGCCACACACACCCCGCGTCGATAGTATGCACGTCTCGATCCAGTTCCCCCCTTTGTTCAGCTGTATTATTCACACGACAGCAAGCATGACAGGTGCGAACCTCTAGGCGCTTATAAGCGCATGCAACAACCCGCGCCTCCCACACGCTCAGATCGTTCTCGTCCTCTCCAACCGCAAGGCTGCATATGGGCTCACCCGCGCTGCCACAGCGAACCCTCCGATCCCGACGGCCTATCTTGGGTTCCCACCGTTCCTGCATGACAACCCGGGTGTGACGCGCGCAGACTATGACCTGGCGGTTGCGAAGGAGGCGCTCAAGGTGCATCCGGACGTGCTGGTGCTCGTAGGTTGAATACATCTCGTCAGCGAGGGTTTCTTGGAGATGATGCATGGCGTGCGTGCGTTATCAACATCCATCCTGCATTGCCCGGCCAGTTTGACGGTGCGAATGCGATGGAACGTGGGTTCGAAGCGTTCCAGCGAGGGGAGGTGAATAGGCTTGGAGTGATGGTCCATCGTGTCATCGCAGAGGTGGACTGAGGCGCGCCGAGAATCGTGAGAGAGGTCGAGGTGTACAAACGCGAGGACTTGAGGAACGACTTGCATCGCACTGAGTAGGAGATGATCGTCAAGGCGACCAAGCTAGTCCTGGACGAGGTCAAACCGATTAGTAATTGCTGGCGTCTACGCGCTGTTGTCGGTTGGGAGTATGTATGCGGATAAAAGTAGTGCGTCACTTGAAGTATTGTCACCGCTCGTCCGCGGACCGCTGTGTGCGGACAACGGGTCAGCATACCTAACAACTATACTTTTGAAGGAGAGCAACGTTACCTAAAAGGTACGTCTTGGACGGATCCCAACGAACGTGGTGCGAGGCGGTGATGAGGTGGAGGTGCCAACACCGTGGGATAGCGGCTTGGAACCGAGACACGGCAACTCTCCTCAGAATACGAATCTTCATCCTCTGGCCAAAACTTATCCAACATCTTTGCGCCTATAGAGGGCTGGCGGAGGGGAGCGTAGGCGGGCACGTGGCAAAATATTAGGTCAACATTTCATTTCCATCACACACTCACAGTCAAACGACTCACTGTGTTAGGGGGACCTCAGACGGTAAGTCGCCTGCCATAGTCAGCGGATCCGCCATCTCAGATGCTGGGGTACAGCCAGGCGAGGCCGATGCACCGGAAGAAGGTGAGGAGGAACGGGTGAAGAGGGGGACAAGGTGGTGATGGGGAACGGCACGTGGGTCACGGGCGTCGCACTGACGTTGGCGTTGGCGGTGGGGTTCGCAGGCCCGTCCGAGTCTTCATCCGAGGCTTCGGCGATGCGGGTGGTAGGGTGATAGTGAGGTCGTCACTGGCACACGGTGTCTGTGGTTGAGGTTTGGAGCCTGGATGCTGGACATCGTGACTGGCAATGGTTTGAGCAGGTAAGGGACGAATTATCGGACGCGTATGTGATAGTGACCGATGGCTTCAGAGCTAGAGGGGTCGCGTCAGCGCTCAGACAGGGGTTTTCACGCTCCGCCATCATGGTCAACATCTACATGCGAAATAGCGATAATCAATGGATCCGTGGATTGGAAGTCCCGCTGGAGGATATTCAGAGGCTCTCTCTTCGGCCTCTCAAGTGGCTTCGCTTTGTTGCATTTACTGTTCTCGGTGCTAAAGGTCATCTCCTTAATGCTCCTAATGGCAACATCGTCAATTACGACACTTTCTCGGTCACTGATGGCGAAAGCTATTACTTTTTTCCCTGACGGTAATCCCTCATGTCTCCAGCCATCCTTTACTGACAAGGTGCATTCAAACAGGATGTTACCGTCTCGTCGATTCCAGTGGGCTAGCTGATCACATCACATCGTCTGTTTCTACTCCACGTCGCACCACCTTTCGTCACGATCTCGCTCAGCGTGATAACAATCGTTGTGTGATCACGGGAGTTCGAGGCGACGGATGCCATGCGGTTCACATCATCCCACATTCCAAGGGTGATCAGGTATTGTTTCGTTTGCAGATGTATACCTACCTCTCATAACTTTTTTGCAAGTACATCCGCCTCGTCATTTCGGACCGTAGGAGTCTGTATGAGGATCAGCAAGTCGACCTTCGAAATGACCTCAACATTGATTCTACTAAGAATGGGATGTTGTTGGACCCCGATCTTCATGATCGATGTGGCCGGGGATGGAGTGCATTTTTGAGGGTACGTGAATTGTCTTGGTTATTGCATTCTGATACGGAGTGGCTTTTCTAGACTCCCAACTTTGCCCTGGACCCCGCTGACATCCCAAAGGTGGAACCTGGCCAAACACCCGCTTCGCGCACGACAATCCAACACATTAAACCGTGGGATGGCTGGTTTCCCGTTCCGCAGGTGGATGTCCGAGCCGATTGGGATGTTCAGGACGTACCTCCGAGCATTCTCCTCGATTACATGTATGGGGTCGCGGTCATCCGACGTTGGGCCACCGCAGACATTCGGAATTTGCTAGAGGAGCACCACGAGACTCATTTCAAGATTGCCAACACACTGTCCTCTATCCCCAAAGACAATGACGGTGCTCAACCGGATGACAATGACACTGATTATGTGTCTCTGCGAGGGACTGCACAGCACCGTGGAACCCGTCAGACGCGCTTGGAGGCAGCACAATGTCAGGCTTTCGATACTGCCTTTGCCTTCTCTATGTATTTCAGGGGTTACCCACCTGGAACAACCATCGATATGATACTTCAGAAACAAGAGGAAGAAGCAGAAATGCGTTCACGTCAAGTTGCGAAAGAGAAGGCCCAAGGATGGTTGGAAACGAGTGAGTCATTGCCACTGTCTCATGGTGGAGGTTGTTTATCTGTTTGAAGCTGTCTGATACGGGTCATGACACCAATTAATTGTCGGCGATTTTGGTAACATGAAGAGTTTTGTTCTTGGTCGATGGCTGTACCAGTGTCGCATGTAACATCCCCTGTTGTCATCCCGTGTCGTCCACAGCTATCCACAGCGCAGGGCCCCCACGTTCTTGAGCACAGCAGAATGTGCGGAGCCATTATTACTAGCCCATTTGACGTCGTCAAAGACGCGCGTCTCCAATCAAGTCTGTTTATAGAAAAGCACATTTCGGTCAGTATCATTGGTGGTGGCACCCCGCAGGCTGTCTGCGGTGGACATCAGAGAACTAGTGGGTAGTATTATACATTGTGATATAAAGACTGCCTTTTGGGAAACCCTAGGGTAAAATTTGATCCCTAGGGAAGGTCAGAAAGAGTCTCATAACCTGGATGACCTTACAAAATCATCTATATAATATGGATCGAGCCAACAGGTTTTTATAACTTTTGTGACCAAATTCCGGTTCCCAGTTTTAGTTATTAACTCCTAGAAGAGTATATAGATTTCCACATGGAAATGACCGTTCTTACTGTCATATACTCGAACGGAATTCGTCGTGGCTGTCGCGATGCGACCGCCCTGAGGCGAGTATATCGCTGCTATCAACCAACGCTCGTGTTTAAGTGATCGCTTTTGTTTGCGAGTCGCGATGTCCCAGATAATGACTGCATAGTTGGTCAATGACACAAGTCCAGTCGAGTCGGGCGAGAAATCGACTGCCACAGTAATGTCGTAGAGTTCCTTGTGTTCAAAGACCCATTCGTATGTCCCTGCATCCCACATCAGCAGCTCTCCTTCACCTGTGCCCGCTGCGATCCATTTACCATCCTTTGACGCAGCGAGACACTGTACTTTCTTCGCTGTTAGGGATGCCATTTGTTGGCCGTCTGCCACTTGCCAGACTCGAAGTCCCTTCTCGCCACCGCCCACGAGATATTTGGAATCTTCTGCAAACGTCACCGCCCTCGTGAACCCACCAGCGTCAATTTTGACAAACGGAGATGGCTCTTGTCCCCCATATCAGCAACAACACATCCATTTCACCATCACGCACCAGCCATTGTTGACGACAGTATCAACACAATTGTTGCTGGGTGCTGAGCGCTGAGCGCTGAATGATGGTCAAGGTCGATGGACAAGCTGCGGTCTCGACCCACGTTGCTACATATCCTTATTCGTACGGCTAGTCTAGGCGGACTCCGTCGCACAGTAGAAAACGTTCTCCATCGAACAAGGGCAGATTCAATTGCATGGTTCTCGCTAGAGTATGTAGACGAACACTACAGGGCACAAGTACATTACAAAATCAGCCAGTATCATGTTGACATTACTTTGGGTCCATGTATGGCCCAGGTCTAGCCAGAGTAGAGGCTCACTGCGAGATACGACGAGGCAAAGGACGGCCAGACACCAACTCGTGGTTTCCACGAGTATTGATAAACGAGTACTACGTTCACAACATAAGCACCGTCCCGTCACAAAACACCAACACATACCTCTATTAATTTGGGACGCATGCCCCTCACAAGGCTGACATAGACGAGACTCGGCTCAGAAAAGAAAGAATGGTCGCAAACCCGCCGCTTCGAGCTTCTCCCACCATTCGAGAAACTTGAGAAAGTGCTCCAACTGATTGTATCGAACGTGCAGTTCAGGCTGGAGCTGGTCGAAAGGGAGCGGTGCGCCATGGAAACTGTCGATAAACACCTCGAGCGAGTCGAATTCACCACCTTCAATGTCGACCTTGAACACGTCGATAAAGTCGTAGCCATTCCGCTCCATCAGCGTACGTAAGGAATATGGATTGTCGGGACCGGGACCATAAGAGAAGAAATGGGAACGGCGCTTCAGATCTGACAAGGTCATATCCATGAAGCTCGCAACCTGGGGTTACCTTCATGATATCCGCTTCAAACGATGACTCATCATTGATACCTAGTGTCCTCACGCAAGGAACCGAGATACGCACCAAAGGAGTACATCACACACTTCTTTTGGGATGATGCGTTCCAATCTACACACCCATTTGCTTCCATCTCCCATGACTCCGACGCGGTCTACGTGATGGGGGCAACGAAAGGGCGGGAGGAAAAATCCCCCGGTGAACCAACATCAGCGCGCCGCACTAACCATGACACAGAGTCACTCACAGAGCGTGTAGGATTCGCCATGAAAGGGAAAGCTATCCAAGGGGTGATGAGTACATGTAGAACGACGTAGAGGATCACACGGCTTACGGGTCAATTTTGTCCGGTGTCGGGCTCCACTTCCTAATGAGATCTTGACTCTGGTCAAGGAACTTCTGGGACCATACCTCCTCCACGGCAAGCGACTGCACAAGACTGCCACCTCGGTGCAAGCCCACCGAGTTGAAGAGCGGGTCGTGCGGTTCCGAGTTTGCAGAGAGGATGATGGATATGAATAAAAGGCCAAGGAGGGTTATCGTGAACCTCAGGTGACGGCTGTAAAGATGTAGTCGTCGAACCAGAGGAGAGATTTGTTGCGGGACGAGCTTACTCGCGCCTCGACGTCTGTCTGCTTCTTGAATTCTACCTCCACCACCGTTGTCCATTGATCTTGTATCCCCCGCATAACGTGACGGTGCGGGTATACTACCCACTTTTTGTAATTCCATCAGGGTTAACCCAGGGTCATGGCATGTATTTGTACATGTATACCGCGCATTTCAGTACCCCCCTGAAATGCGCGATAGGTAACTATGCGAGGTAGTACTCAAAAGTGTAGAAATCAGTAGTACTTATGGAAAGAAATGAGTACCGAGTGGAATTCTTGTGGTAGGAAATTTACGAAAAAAATACCAGAAAATAGCCCTTATCGCTTACATTATGACTATATGTACCGCGCATTTCAGGACCCCCCTGAAATGCGCGAAACAGGGGTATTTTAGATGAAATAATACCTATAGTATACCATGAGTGAATTTATTTTCGCTCAAAAAAACCTGGGAAAATGACCAGAAAATAGCCCATTTCGAGTAGATCATGACCACCCAATTTCCGCATTTTTCAACCGTTCGAAAATGCGGAAAATGACATCCTACTACACTTTTTCTACGTTTTCGTCTGACGTTTCCTAGACATTATTAGACTAGACATTCAGTACACATCTAGCCAAATAAGCGCCCATCTACCTACACTTTCACCATAGCCAATGCTACACTAAGCATTTCTGTACACTTTTCATACGCTTTTTGGTACACTTTACTACGCTTTTCTACGCAAAGTGAATGCAAATGAAGCGCAATTCTGACCAGATCTTGACCTTCCCCTTGACTAGGAAATGGACATCAAGTGTACCAAACGCCAGTTAAGGGTTGGAGAGTATCATCATTACCAAATCAACATCAGACGTAAGCCAACTATGATTTAGAGTAATCATAAGCGAAAATCCGTAGTCACCACTACCCAAAAAATGCGAAATTCAAGGCAAAATCAGGACTACCAAAACGAGATCCTGGCCTTACCCAGACGCTACCAAAACGCTACACTCACTACCAAGTCAGTACCGAAAAAAAAAGAAAACGGTACACTGACTACGCTTCAAGTTTCAAGACCAATATCACTAAGCAACTCAAGCAATCAAGCAATCGACTACTACGCAAACTGACCAAAATGTACCTACATGTTTCCTAGACTTTCGCCTTGACCTTTCCTAGACAACACTATGCTTTTTCGCTAGATGTACACCATCGACTACGCTTTTCGCTAGACTTTCGCTAGACTTTCCTACACTTTACTACGCCAAGTCAGCCAAGTCACTACCCATCACTACCCAAGTTGACTACCAAATCCTACGCTTTACTACGCTTTTTTTCTGAAATTCTGACCTACGCTTTCCTTGAGTTTTGCTACACTCTGACTACGCTTTGACTAGGATTTCGCCTTACGTTTCCTAGACAAGACTACAGTACAGTACAGTACAGGATCACACGGTAGACTTTTGGTACACTTTCCTAGACAAGGGTAGACTTTCACTACACTTGGAGGACGATTTCGCTAGACTTTGCTAGACTTTGCTAGACAGGACTATGCTTTCGCTAGGTACACTTTCCTACACTTTGGCTACACTCTACTACACGGAACGGGACCAGGTTGACAAACAGGACCAAATGCTTATGTAAGCGATGAAAAACAACAAAAGTGTAGTCAAAGTGTAGCAACACTTGACCTGACGCTAGCAAGACCAAATCAAGGAATCTGACCAAGATCATTAGGGATGAAATGTAGACCAGACCTAGTAGTACGACCTTTAGTAGACACGCAAAATAAACCAACGGTAGCGAGAGTCAACAGTACACAAATGACACTCTACTACCAAAACTACTGTTTACTAGCAAAGTGTATGGAAAATGACACAGGAACCAAAAGAACGAAAATATTCCCACAGTCATGTGACCACTAGCTATCCTTACTGACTCCCGCGTCCAGGGGTCCGTCTCTTGTAGTTGCTAGTAGGTTGTAGTGGTAGATTGTAGCATGGGTTGTAGTAGGGGATAGTGGTTGAGCATGGGGGAAAAGTCAAAGGTATGTTGTAGTGTAGTAGGGGGGGTACCAGGGGTCCGTTGTTGCTTAGGTTGTAGTAGGGGATAGTGGTAGATTGTAGCATGGGGGGGAAGTCAAAGGTA
>JBBPJP010000189.1:0-39864 GCA_038088775.1 Boletus barrowsii
TGTAGGTGCTATTGCTGGCGAAGATAATGCCAACCTCCGTGATGTACACCGCAAGGGGGGTACCCAAGATGGTCCTGGACTGGTTGTACATCGCATGCATATGGTGGATCATTGCCACTCCGGGTTTTGTAAGGCATGGACGACAACACTCACTATCGGCACCGACCCAAAAGATAGTGTAGGCACAAACACTAAGGAAGTAGACTAGACTGCCTTGGATGTACCCGAAGTTAATCAGGATGCGGAAACGGTTTTTCTGAAATTCACATAGCTATCAGACCGTGTCACTACCTGGGAAGTTCTCGAGCGTGAACCCAGCCCTTACGTCTAGTGTCGCTTCGGAGTGTTAAAAGTGGACGTGATACGGGCAACACACCTTCACTGGGGCCCGTATGACTATGACTTAACAACTGCCTTCGTGCATTGTCACTCTAATCCTTTGTGGTTCGACATCGCGAACATACCAAGCGTCAAAGAACCTAAAGACGGATTTATAGTCAATGTTTGAACGCATTCAAGTTGGTATTGGCTCACGAGATCGAAAAATAGCCAACGTAACGGATCCAATACATGCCCGATATGCGCAGTAAAATGGTCGGACACCAGGAGACCCACAGAAAGAGAGAGCGTAGCCATCCTAGTCCAAGGTCTGTCCTGTGATTGCATTTTGAATATTGCGCTCCTTCGTAAAGCCGCCGAATACAAACCTAGATGCCAAGTTTAATTGGGAGAAGGCTTGACAAATGCCACACTGCAGCAATCTACCTCTTTTTAAACGTGGTGGCCTAGGGATGTCATACCAGCATGACAGATCAAACGAATTTGGTAGCTTACAGTCATTGCAATGATGGTCACGATAACAGCAGTCAATAAGAATCAGATCTCGATCAACCGCAAACGTGAGGCACCAACGAGAAGTATGGTCGCTCAATTGTAGCTGTGCCAGAGCTGACTGCGCATCGGAAGACATGATCCGTGATCGGAAATGGAAGTGGAGCAAGTAATGTCGATGGTGACAGCGGTGATTAACAGAAGAAAATGAGCTCCACGGTGTTACTGGAGGGCCGAACTAGCACGCTCGCTGTGGCTGTAGTCACATTGGAGACGCCAGTCCACCCAATGGCTATTAGTGAATTTGGGGAGCCCGAAGCGCGAGTTCAGAGGCATAAATGTTTGCAAGAGAGACCATGCCGCCTGTTTGCTGTGCCCCGTCAGTAGCCTATGGCTCCTCCGAGGATCGGGTCCGTATGCACAAGTTGCCAGGGGGGGGGGCTACTATTGCGCAGTTTCAGGCCTGCGAAAGCCTGAGTCATGCCAGTGACCACCGCCGTCTTCTGCAGGACCGCCCGTCCTTATGCAGCAATCCAAGGGAGTAGAAGTTGGAAAAGGCAGTAACCTGCGAAGCATGCATGACACGACTCCAGAAGCGTTGGCGGTTTAGAAGGGAGTTCAAGTTGGAAGGAAGGAGATGATGCGGGCCCGAGCTGACCGGAACCAGGTACCCCGATCGCAAGCACACGTGCAGTAATCCGTTCAAGTTCACACGCCGTACATTGTTAGTTTACAAAGCAAGAACCAACCATTGTTGTCTGTTATGCTAAAATTGCAACAGGCTTGCTATGTGCCTTGCCCCGGATGCATGTTGCAGACATTCTCTAAGTTCTAACTCGTTATGCTTCCGCTCAATACTCAATGTGCAGGTCTTCGGGAGTCAAAGGCTTTGATCGAGTGTGATAGTGCCAAAATAGCGAACGTCGAGCTCCTCATCAGGGTGAGGCTTCTTCTTGTCTGTTCGTCCCATAGGATTGATTGCACTGCCTGAACTGAGCTTACAGTAATATGACCACGATCGTATCGCGGGATCGCTTACTTATATTGAATTCATTTTGGCTGCTCTGGCCCGGTGCCTTACAGATGGAACCGATCATGCGTACACAGCACCGCACGGAGCATCCTATGCTGAGTGTTCCTTCTCACGTGTTCGTGTTCAGCCATTTCCATCCTCACCCCCCAAAAAACTGTAGTTATCCGCCTAGGTCTACAAACCCAAACAAAATGTCACACTGTGGTCGTGGTCAGGTACAACTCTTGTCCAACATGTATTCCCGTCGTATCCTGGACACAAGGTGAATGCGCCCCTGGATGCAGAATTCGAATTCCATGCTGGAGTCACGGCAAGAAATGTGTTGACGTGCACCGTCACATCAAGACCCGGACTTTATTCCTCTCGTGGTGGGGTTTTGCGAGGCGTGTATGGTCATAGATGAGAAGTTTGGAAGACCTGTACAGGGAAGTTCCAGCGGCGTATTCGGACTGATGACGGCACTATTGTCGTCCTCAGTGAACAAAAAGACGTGAGGCCCTGCACATCTACGCGGGCCAGAGAACATGTCGAGCTAACAGTTTCATTCTCATACCCCACCACGACATTGTTCAAAGTGTAACACTGCAGTTTTGGGCCTACAATGAGATAAAGTCTTACTTTGGTGCTCACCCAGAAGACTGTCGCAGGTAACCAAAAAAGCAAACCAGATGATATTCCACGCCATGTCCGGTTTGTCGTCCGTCTTGACCCCTCGGCTCCCTTGTAGGAAACCTCAGGACTCGTACTTTGTTGATTGATCATCGAAAGATACTATTGGTCTGTGCCGAGGGAAACTCCCTTAGGACTACTCCGGGTGTTAGCACTGAAATCACGAGCGCCGTTGGATTGAGGGTGTGATACAACGAATGCAACATCGAACTACGCTCCTATTCGGCTCAAAATTGAAAGCGGAACCTAGAGTGCATATGAGCCATATTCAGGGTGAGATACCGCATATTCTACATCTATACCACCGATCCTTGTCTGCCACTACCTTCTGCCCTCCCCCCCACAGTGGTTATTTCCTCCCCATCCCCGTCCACGAATGCAATCGTTCCAATTGTCGTCGTTCTACCCACACCGCGCCTCACTCCGCTTGACAAGCCAAATCTAGTGTCGATGTCACAATCCGAATGACCTTGCATGTCGCGCACGTAGAGCTCCCGGATGTTGATGACGAACCGCGGGGTGAGAGTGTACAGGACAATGGTGGGGGCAGCCAAGAGGGCTGGTTGGACCCATTCCTGAGGGAGGGTACCCAGGGCGCCGAGCAGGTTGATGAGACTATTGAAAAGGGTACTGATCATGGGGTATCGTTGATATGCATGTGGGAAATGAAGGAGACAGAGACGCACGCAAAGAAGTATAAAAGACCGTCGTTCACGAGGAGATTCGTATACCTGTTGAGCTGCCATCGCTTCGTCACTCGATACATCTCGAGCGAGCCCCTCACAAAGTGGGCCACCACCAAAGTGCACAAAACAGTGCCGAGAATGAACGGGAGGATCACGGATGCATTGTTCCACGTCGCAGTGCTGATCATGGTGGTACAAATAGTGACGTCGAGCACTTGGAAAATCGACACTGGAGGGGGGGACTTCATAGAGGATCTGGTCGTCTTCTCAGTTCACTACTTACCTGTGGCATAATTTGGATCACTGTAGATGCTGGCCCCGACGAAGAGAACAACCACCTCCGTGATGTACACCATAAGGAGGATACTCAAGATGAATCTTGACCGATTGTACATCGCATACACACGACCACTCAAATGGTCAACCTCAACTTTCGTCAAGGAGTAGAGGATGGCAGATGCTCACTATCGGCAGCCATCCAAAAAATCGCGTAAGCCCAAAGGCTTAGAACATAGGTTATAGTGCCTTCAACATCTCCAATTTGAGTGTACATCTGGGTATGGTTGTTCGGAAATACTCACAGCTACCAGACCACATGAATATTTAAATGCTCTTGGACGTGAACACGAGGACTTACCTCTAATGTCATTCGAGGGGTTCGAGTGTTCAGTTTGAGTGACCGACGAGGTATGGCACACGAATGTCGCACCTTCACTGGACCTTGTAGGAAGGTAGTACCAGCTTCATGGGCATGTTTTAGACGATCGACTGCAACGGGCTGTAACGAACATACCGATTCCTGAAGTGCTTATGCATGGCTTTGCGGTCAATGCTCGACACACATTCTAGGTGTTAACTCACAAGGCGGAAAGATAGCCGACATAACGAATCTTATATATTCCTGATGTTTCAGTACGTGCTGCAAAGTAGCCGAACACCAGGGGACTCACAAGAAGAAATAATGTGGACACCCTAGTCCAAGGTCTTTTCTATGATAGTATTACATATATCATGCACGCTTGGGAATATATCGTTTACGAACCCAGATATAAGTGATCTTTAATATATCATCAGCTGGGAGAAGCTCTCTAAATGGCAAACACTAGCACGCTACCTCTGTTGGAAATGTGAGGACACGGTGGTCAGACCAGCATGGAACAAAAAGTAGAGATAAATGGCTCACAAAAATCATAACTGACTGCCACGAAAATCACGACTACAACAATGAGAATCAAAATTTCAATCAACCGCAAGTATGAACCACCAACAGGATGCGTAGTTGTTTGACTGTATCTGTGCCAAGACTGATTGCACATCAGAAGACATGACACGAACGGGGGTGATAAACAGTGTGGACAAGAGGGAGAGATAGTGTACCACCAAGAAGGTTCAGGATATATGCATCGGGTAAACGGCATTACAGGACGCTGAGGGCGAATACATGGGAGGAAATTGTATGATTCTGTGCGGACACATGATCAATTCCATCGCTTGATGGTACGAAGATCACACGGCAAGTTTGCCGAGGCCGGGCTGTGTAGTCAATCCAATCAGCGGCCCCAGGTGAGAAGCTCGAGGCTCGCGGACCGTTCGATTTTATGTAAAGCGTTGGACTCGCAGAATCTGACAATCCCATTGTCGTTCATAGCGGGCGACTTGCACCTTGTGCGTTGAAGGTAGTCAAGGTAGTGCCAATGAACAAGTCAAAGCACGACCAAGGGATTCGCGTCGTGCATGGGGAATATGATGTAGGCGATGTCTGTGGCAATTTTAGCATCAAGAACGACGCGCGCTGATTTTCAGGATAGGGTGAGAGTCGTTCACCTCCGATGAGGAACCTCTGGGTCTGACGGCTACTCGTGGTCTTAGAGACCATCAAACTTATTGAATTCTACCTTCATCGGGGCAGGATGGCAGTGAGAAACGAAAAGTTCAAACTGTCCCGTGCTAACGGATCCGGCAAAATGCGGTATAGGATTAGCGAACCTTTCACACGACGGGCGGTGCAGCAACCAGTCTCTTCTCTTCTTTATTGTGTCCAGGATACGATGGGAAGGTATATCGGATGTGCCCCAGAATACACAATGCTGCATCAGACTCAAGCGCATTGAAAAACAACCTTTGCTTTTATCAGAAAACTTCCACGTTAACCTAAAACACAACTCCAGCTCATCACGCGCCTGGCTCTGCATAAGCACACATGGTGGGTGTTCGAGTCGTCACCACCAGTACTGACCCATTGCGCTCATCATCACTCTGTGCTATCCTGCTCCGTGATTTCCGTGTTCCAGGGCTTCAGATATATGTACCTTTGGAAAGCCCTGAAAATGTATGACATTTACAGGCTCGAGACGCCCAATGCCATCCCCGCCATTACCTCGGTAGAGTTTCTGCAGGTATAGGGTATGTCTCATTGAGACGGACGACATTGACGTACCGCTTACACATGGCTCAGGACGTGCAGAAGTAGAAGTCATTAGCCAACACGGAACGAGTGCACGATTGGCGATGCCATCATGATTGAGGTTGTCTAAGAAAATCGCAGCCGCGAATCACCTTTGCAGGCCAAGAGCGATTCTAACGAGCGTTTGATAGCATATCGAGGGCCGGTCTCAGGGTAACTTGCAGCTCGCGCGACGTGGTTAACCACTGAAACTTCCAAGAGGAAACCAAATAAACGTCCCAAACTATATTTACCGAGCTTGCGTCCAGTTGTCGCGTGTCTCCAAGTCGATGACACACATTTCTTCGTCATCGTTGTCCCGCATTATCCAACGGTGTCCTCATAACACAAGCCGAAGCTCCCCAGATTCGGATTTCCATCTACTGGTAAGCTTTTGACGTATTCTCTGTCCGTGGTGGCGACGTCCGCTCTTGTTTCTTCATATCTAGTCCTGCTTGTGAAATAACTGTCGGATTACAGTGTATTCGACACATCGCCAACTTGAATCTATGTTTCACCCACTATTACGACATGATGGGTGACGTCTGTGTCAATCCCTTTGCCGCGATGGTCCCGGTTATCACGCGCATACATGTCACGTAAGTACTGGTATATTCGTGGTGGGCTAAGCAGACCGGGTGCAGAGAGAAATGTGAACTGGAGCGGACTGTCTAGTAATTCGCGATGCTTGGCGACGTTCACGAACTCGGTGGCCTGAAACATTGGAAGGAGATGGAGATAGGAAGGAGAGCGCTTTCCTTGACCAGAGCATGCCCAAGTATTACAAGCCGCGGATTTCGGAATAGGTCTCACCGACCAACACGGCCAATCAGACGTAAATTCTTGTAGGCCCACCTGGACTCGATAATCCGAGGCTGCTAGAAGATAGAAGATGGAGATGGAGTCGCTATGCATTCACAAACATGGAAGTGGAGTAGGCTTCACCATCTAAACTACCAGTAGGCGCCTACCGCCGCTCTCGACCCTCCGCTCCAGTGCAGTCATCTCCTCCCCATCCTCCAATATTTCCGTCCGTTCCCCTTCCGCGAACTCCATCTCATTTATCACTAATCCTCCAAAACTGCGTCCGGCTCCGCTCGACAAGCCAAACCCAGAGTCAATGTCGTGGTCCCAACGACCTTGCATGTCGTACAAGTACAGCTCGCGGACGTTCATGACGAATCGCGGGGTGAGTGTGATCAGGGGAACATTAGCAACAACTGCGAGAACTTGCGAGACCCATCCTTGGGGAAGGGTATTCAGGATACCGAGCATGGTGAGGAGGCTATGAAGGACGGTGCTAATTGTGGCATGTCATTGATCAGTTCCGAAAAAAAAGCATGAACTGCAGCAAGACGTACACAAGGAAGTATAGAAGACCATCCTTGACGAGGAGGTTCATGTATCTGTTCAGTTGCCATTTCCGTGTCACTCGATACATCTCGAGCAAGTCCCTCACGAACTGGGCCACCGCCAAGATGCACAATATGGCACCGAGAATGAATTGGATGATCGTAGCCGCATTGTTCCATGATTGTATGCTGAATTCGACAGTGCAAACTGTGACATCAAGTAACTGTACCATTGAGACTGTGGGGAAGGGTTTGATTTAAAAAATGGTCGATTGTCTGTGATACGTACCGGTGGCATAGGTTGGATCACTGTAAATGCTACTGGTGATGACGAGTATGATGGTCTCCGTGACATACATCACGAAGAGGATACCAAAGATAATCTTTGACCGATTGTACATTGCATACACGCGGAGGATCATGACCACTCCAATGATCGTCAGATTTCTTCAAAGATGGACAATGAGAACGCTTACTGTCAGCAGCGGCTAGAAAAAATATGTAAGCCCAGACACTCAGCAAATAAATTATAGTGCCTTCAACGTATCCGAGATCAGTTCAGATTCGGGAAAGGTCATTCGGAATCGCTCACAACTATGGAGACGTGTCAATACTTGTAAATGTGTATGGATCCAACTCACGTCTGATGTCATTCGAGGCGATCGCATTGCTTAGACATGTGATTGACAAGATACTGTTGACGAATATCATACCTTTATAGGGCCTGGTATGAAACCACTCTGGTCTGCATGCGCGTTTCGTCAGTTACTTCGCCGTCACGCGACATACTGAACATACTGAATGCGAAAGTGCTTGGAAACGGGTTCGAAGTTAATCCTCGACATAAATTCTATGCAGTGTTGACTCACAGGGCAAAAAAACAGCCCGCATAACGGATCTGAAATACGCTCAAGGTTTGAATGTGGACTGTGAAACAGTCAAAGGCAGGAACACTCACAAGAAGAAATAGCGTAGACACCTTGGTCCAGGGTCTTTGCTACTAGGATATGGATCACATTAGTACTGCACGACTGCACGAAACATTTGACCACAAACCCAGATGCAAGTTACCTACGGTCCAGGTAAATCGTCAGCTGGGAGAAACCTTCCAAATACTGAACGCTAGCACGCTACCTCTCTTGTAAACGTGAGGCCTAAAGACGTGGTGGTAAGCTCAACCCGACGCAACGAAACATAGAAATCGATGGCTTACAGTAATCGTAGCTGATTGCAACAACAATCACGACTTTTTCAGGCAATCTACATCAGACTTCAACCAACCAGGAGTAGAAATGACCAACGAGAAGTGTAATTGTTCAATTGTAGCTGTGACAAGAGTGACAGCACATTGGATGCCATTAGGATCCGTGGACGCGGAAGGGTGGTGGTAACAGCAATCTTGAATGAGGAGAGACATGCGGCGTACCGTAGTTTTTAATCAGCTCCAACGGCGCCAGGCACTGCCATGAACCGGGCGGAGAACCACTCGACACGGCAAGCGGCACGGTATAATTTCTGGTCTAACCCAATGGAGTAAGTATCGGTCCTAGATGGGCCAGCACTGAAAACGCCACTTATATCCCAGCGACAAGTTCGCTAAAGTAGGGGTGGGTCAATCAGTCTTCGTTTACCCTGTCTGATGTCTGTTACCAACCCTAAATCTTGGCCCTTGTCTTGTCCGACACTCGTGTGATTTCAATGCGCCGCAACTTGCTCGTGATTGAACAAAGATGCGTGGGACCGTGGGACCGTGACCGTGTGATTCGCAGGCGATAGGCGTGGAACTTTCGCTGCCTCAACTACATCATTAACCATGATAAGGTCTGGTAACCAGCACTCAGGCTGTAATTTATCAGTCTTCAACAGGGCAAGCAGCCTCGATTACCATCTGCTTTTGTTCACCATGAGGTGATGGAAATGATAGAGGCACGGCCGTGTATGCCATTGTTGAATAGTGCGAAGAGGGCAGTTTAGGTGAAGTATATCATCCGACTGGGGCTTCGAGCGTAGTAGAGCACATCTAACAGATGCTGTGTCTCTGGACACACTACAATCATACGTGTAGAACTTTTTTTTTTTGCAACGGTCAGGAAGTAGTCTGGTCACCAGACTAATTCTCGACTTTGGGACCATCGCTAGGCCGGGGGTCTTTGTCACCATTCCGCGAGCCCCACGACAGTAAAGCCATACTATTCTTTGATATCCCTCATGCGGCCGACAGTGGAACAGAAGCGGAATGCGTTGTATGTCGAGAGGGGAGGTTCTGATCACCGTGTAGCGCCTCGTTAGTCCACATCGAGGTGCCTGAGCAAGGATACGACTTGACTTGCTGGTCCATCAGTGATCATGGTGCACACATAATTGGCAGCCTTGTTCCCCCCGGGATCATCATTCGAGGTTAGCATCGGGGAGGGCTAATATACGTACGGGCTTAAGCTTTGTATGGAGGCGCCCAAGGGCGTTATCGTAGTAAAATGCAGTGGATCTAGTAGTCGAGTGCGTTGTTCAACTTGAACGTACAGTAAATAACACCCTCCTGGGACACATACAATGATACAAAACACACACCCCAATGGATTGAATCGTGCTCCGTCCGACAGCGGGGAGGGTTACCGTATTTCCACATTTAAACTTCTAATATTTGCTTACCATCTCCCTCCACCCTCTCCACAGTAGCTATCTCTGCCATGTCTTCCAACACATCGGGCGCACCCCCTTGCGCGAACGCAATCGTCCCAATTGTCGTTGTCCCACCGACATCGTGTCTCGCCCCGCTCGATAAACCAAATCCGGTGTCAATGTCACGATTGCAAAGACCTTGGCTGTCAAGTGCGTACAGCTCCCGTACATTTATGACAAACCGCGGGAGGAGGGTGTATGCGGCAATGTTTCCAGAAATCGCGAGTAGCTGTGCGCCCCATCCCTCGGAGGGGATAACACCTAAAGTACCGAGCAAGTTGGTGAGGACGTTAAAGAGAGTGCTTATTGTTGTTTACTGCGTCAATCATGCCAGCAGAACAAGGAGCAGACAAAAGGACGCACGCGAGGAAATAGAAGAAACCATCTCTGGTGAGGAGGCCAATGTACCTATTCATCTGCCATGTCCTCGTCGCCTGATACATTTGTAGCGAGTCCCTGACGAACTTGGCCGCTACTAAGACGAACACGACAGTATCGAGAGTGCACTGGATGATCGCGGTCACAATCTCCAACGTCTGTGTTCTGATGATGTAGGTGCAAACCGTAATGTCGGGGAGTTGTGCAATCATTACTAGAGGAGAGAGTCAGTCTGATAACTTGGTCATCGTAAATCAGCTGATTTCGCACGTACCTGTAAGATAATTTGGATTGGTGGAGAAGATGACGCCAATGACGAATATGACGACCTCCGTGGTGTACAATACAAGTAGAAGACGCAGCATGATCTTTGATTGATTGTACATCGCATATACGCGGAGAATCATTACCACTTCAATCATCGTCAGGTTTAGTCGGTGTGGAGGATGGCACATACTCACTCTCTGCAGCAATCCAGAAAACCGCGTTAGCCCAACTGGTGAGAACATAAATTATGCGGCCTTGAAGTATCTGAACTTAGTTCAGGTTCGGGGATGGTTGTCTGGAAACGCTTACAGCTATTACAATGTCAACAGTTGAAGGTCCCCAAGTGTGGAACTAGGTACTTACATCTAGTATCGTGTGAGATGTTTGCAGGCTGCGGTTAAGAGATTGACAGGATACGGGTGATAAATGCTGCACCTTGACTGGGCCCGGTATGAAAGTACTTCCGCCTTGATCCATACTTGGTCAGCTTATTCCACTGCAATTCGTCATCGTAAACGTACTGAACGCTGCAGTGCTTGTGTATAAATTTTCAGTCAATACTTGACACGTATTCTACCCAGTATCAACTCACAGGGCAGAAAGACAACCCACATAACGAATCTAGAATACGATTGAAGTTTAATATACTCCGTGAAGTAGCAGACACCAGAAGACTCACGAAAAGAAACAGCACAGACACCCATGTCCAGGGTCTTTTCTACAACAGTATCATACCATTATATAACATCCTTGGGAAGATGTGGATTACAAACCCAAATGTAGGTTACCTAAGGAGATCGTCAGTTAGAAAAACATTTCTGAATACCAAATGCTATCAGGGTACTACCTCTTTTGGGATGACGAGGCCTAAAGACAGTACTGTGGTCATGGCAAAGTGAAAATCGAAATGGATGACGTACAGTAATCATAAACAACCGCGGTCACGAGAACAACTGCAGCATATAAGTGAGAGTCAGATTTTGATCAGCCACAGGCGTAAATGACCCACGGGATATGTAGTCGTTTAATTGCAACGCTGCCAGGGCTGACTGCAGTTCGGAAGACATGATCGATGGACGTAGCGGTGACGATAGCAATGAAGAGGAGGACTTGAGGGGAGGAGTGCATTATCGAGGCCTTGGAGAGTTCAGAATAAGTACCCTCGGAATGTAAACGCCAGCACAACACGCGATGCATTGCCATTACAGCTGGAGGGATAACATTAGACCGCTTTTCGTCGTGTTCCGCTCAGCATGGCCCATCAATGGATAGACATTCGGCTACACTCAGTTGCCAGTGGTACCTGATCTGAGGGATGATTTTTGTTTATCGTTGGAGACATGAATAGAGCTATATATAGTACTGAAAGTATAATATACGTTGTTTATGTTTGTACATTTCTGCTGCACGGTAATCCATACTAGCAGGGATCCAAGGCCCGTTCATCCACGTGTCCGTAATATTACGTTCAATAGCACTACTAGACTCTTCAGGAGGGTCATGCTCAGGCTGTGCTGATATGATCGGCGTACTACGACCGTGACTCTGCGACATTTATAGCCATCAATCCACTTGTATGTCCGACATCAGTTGATCAGATCGTTCTGCCGCAACCTCGACAACCTTCAATATTTGATCAGGGTCATTTGTTATGCATGGCAGTAACTCCCTGAGCTACAGTTATATTGCAAGATACCTTGTACATCGGTCCTCCAACGATCAACAAAAATGCAGAGCGGACACAACGAAAAACGGTCTAAAGTTATCTGTAATCAATCTTCCCTGTGCAGTGCTGTGCAAACACACGGTCTGCCATCGTTGTGTGATGGTGTGAAGCAGTACACTTGAAATACTAATAAGTGTGTGATTCAAGCTGGCGGCAAGAAATCTCCACTGCAGAAAAAGTACCTACGAGCTCTTGCAGTAACTCAGATAGATAAATGTTCGGGGTACGCTCGGCGCAACCTTCGAGAAACTGCACCGTAATCAGCAATTATCAGCATTTGTTTGTTAGAGGCACAAACCGCAAACTTGAATGTCGAGAGAGTTCGATGTTCGTTGGCCGTCCCTGTTCAGCCGGTGCTCGCTTCACCCCCTTCCCCGAGCGCTATCGTCCCAACTGTTGTTAACTCTCCCACACCATGCCACGCTCCGCTTGACGAACAAAACCCAGTGTCGATGGCACGAATCCAACGTCCTGTCGTCGAGGACATACAGCTTTCGTACCTTCATGACAAATCGCGGTGAGGACAACGTTGGCGAGCGCAGAGGCCGGTGATACACCAGGTCCCCGCGGGCTGGAGCTAATTTGAGTATTGGGGAGTAGAATGACGAGACTATTGAGAGTGCTGACCATCATGTGTTCACTATTTGGGCAGAAAAAAAGGACAAGATGGGGTATGTACGCGAGGAAATAGAAAAAACAACCCCATCTCTAGGGAGTAGACTTCATCCGCCATGTTCTCGGCGCTTATACATCCGGAATAAGCCCTTCACGAATCTGACTACCACCAAGATGCATGCACAAGACAATGCCGAGAGTAGACTGTGGCGGTCGCGATGTTCCAGGTTAGTGTACTGGGCCCGATGCTGCAAACCAATATGTCGAGCAGTTGGGAAATCGACACTGGCATAGTCTCATAAAGGATGGCATGAATCAGTCATTCGAGACGCATCACTGTAGATGTTGGCCCTTATGAAGTCAAGTGGCCACCTGCATGACGGGTGTGAGAGATAGCACCAAGAAGTAGTCGAATACAAGAAGACTCACGAGAAGAACAGCGTAGACACCCTCGTCCAGGGCCACTTCTAGAGCACATTACACACCATTAAATACATATAGCTGGCACTCCCAGACGTGTTGAAAACGAGTGAGTGCAGCGGTGGAAGGATCGGCGCTGCCCTTCGCTTTGTCGACACTGGGGATTTTGTGCCGACGTGTATCGTGCGCAAGTGTGAGCACGAATGCGGAGATGTCGAGTTCAGCCTCTATGATGATCCGCTGGACAACGTGTGGGTGAGGACGCCGCTTGAGGTTGAGAAGCAGCTGGCGGAGCCGTGGGGTTTAGCGCCATGTGAGCTCGCCATGTGCTTGTAGTCTTCTGTGAGGGCATCGTGCGATACCGGGGGCGCAAAACGGATCATTTTCGTCGCTCTGCCTGCTGTTTCGACTTCGTACGGTGGGCCCGGAGTTGATGGGGTGGTTGGATTCGCGGATTGTGGGAATCTTGCTTCATCAATCACCACCATCAGCCAGTGCCCGCGGCCGACGCTTTGGCGTCTCCTGCGCTACCTCAGCGCCCTCCATCTCGACATCACTCTGCCCCTGACCGTCGTGTCCAGGTGGCGTTGGTGGACGACGCACAACCGCCCTCGGTCTCGGTCTTGATCTCGGTCTCGCCCTTATGTCCCTCCCTTGCCCCTTCCCTCCGCCTCTGGCCCACTCCCCTCACCCCGAGCCTATCGCAGACAGCCGTCACCTGGTCTGGCGGGTTGTCCGTGTCAGCCTTTGTGAGGCAGTGGGTAAGTTCGAGTGGTATGATGGTAGCTCTGGTCGATCTCGTCAGACGGGGTAACTATTTCAACGTGACTGTCCCAGTAGTTACAGCCCCCACTTTTTTCTTCGCAATACAGAGTGCCAGGCAAGTACATTCGCATTTGCCATCATCGCCTGTGACGCCTGTGTAGTTTGGTACGCACAAACACCATCGTATAAGCATCCAGCTCCGCTTAAGCCTACAGCGGGTTCCTCGTAAATCTACCACAGCAAGGTCCTCCGACGGTTGTTCAATGGCCTCAAAGAGCTCGATGGACATGTTCTCGAATAAGTAGCACGTACAAGTACACTATGTCACAAGGATGAGCTTGCCCAGTTCGTTAACCTATTTTCTACATCTAAACCTTGAATTACTGCCAAACATTACCCTCCGCGCTCTCCATCTCAGCTACTTCTTCCCTGTCTTCCAACTCCATGGTCGCGCTCCTTTCCGCAAATGCCATGGTCCCAATTGTTGTCGATGCCCCCATTCCTTGTCCCGCCCTGCTTGGCAAGCCAAATCCAATGTCGATGTCACCGTTCCGATGACCTTGCGTGTCGTGCATGTACAGCTCCCGTATATTCATGACGAAGCGCGGGGTGAGGGTGTAGATGGGAATAGTAGAAGCAATCAAGAGCACTATCGCAATATATCCCGGGGGTATGGCATTCAGGAGACCAAGTATGTTGACGAGACTATTGAGGAAGGTGCTGATGGCAGCGATTTGTCACATGAGTTTACTACGCCTAAACGGAAAGTGACGGGGACGCACACAAGGAAATATAAAACACCGTCTCTGACGAGGAGAGTGATGTATCTGTTAAAATGCCATTTCCGCGTCCCTTGATGCGACTGGAGTAAATCTCTCGCGAACTTGCCCACCATCAAGGAGCACAAGATAGTCCCGTAAGTGAACTGGGCGATCGCAGACGCCTTGTTCCATGCCTGTGTGCTGAACGCGACAGTGCACACAATGTAGTTCGGCAGTGGCACGATCGTTACTGTAGGGTAGAGTTCGGTATAGAACCGCATGGAGCAATCGACTCTGTCGAATACGTGCCTGTAGCATATTTTGGATCACTGTAAATGCTGCAGCTGACTATGAGTATGACGACCTCCGCGATATACATTACAAGGAGACCACCCAGGACGATTCTTGACCGATTGTAGATCGCATACACTCGGAGCGTCATCACCACTCCAATGATACACGTAATCAGGTTTCATCAAGCCATTGATAATGACAATGCTTACATTCAGCTCCAGCCCAAAAAATCACATAAGACCAGTTGCACAGAAAACCAACTATATTGCCTTTATCCACATTTAGTCCAGATGTTCGAGTAGCAATCCGGGAGATGCTTACAGCTATTAGACCATGTCAATACATGGATCAGGTGTGAATCTGGGTACTTACGTCTGATATCGTCCGGGGTTTTGAGATTGTTATAAGCGGTTGATGAGATACAGATGAGGGATGTCACACCTGTACGGTCACCGTGCCTGGTATGAAAGAACTGCCGCCTTCGTGCGCGTTTTGTCAGGTTTAATGCAACACGATCCAACCTTGCGAGACATACTGAGCACAAACGTGCTTAGGAATGGATGCATAGTCAATAATCGGCATACATCTGAGGGAATTACGTGGCTCACAAGGCAGAGAGGCAGCCCACGTAACGAATCTAATATAGTGGTCATGCTGCGTTGAGAAACTATGAAACGACGGGCGACTCACAAGAAGAAATAGAGTAGATACCCTCGTCCAGGGTCTTTGCTATAATACGTATCAAATATAGCGCGCTTCCTCGGAAAGACATCGATTACAGACCCAAATAAAAGTGACCTAACAAAAGTGTCAAACGAGAGAATCTTTTCTGAATACTGAACGCTAGAGCTATCACCTCTTTCGAAAATGTGAGACCTGAAGACATGGTGTTCACGCCAGCATTGCAAACGGAAAATTGGAAATGGATCACTTACAGTAATCATAACCGATCGCAACCGAGATCACGACTACAGTAGTCAATGAGAATCAAACTTCAATCAATCGCAAGCATGAATGACTAACGAGCGGTATAGTAGTTCAACTGTTGCTGCGCTAGGGCTGACTGTATGTCGGAAGACATGGACATGAACTGGGATATCAAGAGGCGAGAAGTGGTGAGGCAGTAATACGGAGGTTGTACATATACCATTTCAGTTTTGGCAAATTCGAGATAAGCACTGTCGGAATGCATCAGACAAATAACTAGGACGCCAAGCACAAGCTGTGCCTTGACTACCACCAGGACACACGGTTATACATCACTTTATGGTTGATGCAAGAGTGTAAACTCGGCTCGCCCTGATGGGGAGCTCTGAGTCGAGGGCTGCTACTTCAATTTCAAAGCGTTGTCAAGGCACAGGAAATGGGACATGGTAGACTATGTCTGTGGCACAAGGTGATGCGCTCACTCACCTTTGGAGCGCCTAGTGCTAGGTTTGGTAGCTCGGAGGACTGCCCCAGCGCCACGCTCAGACTGGAGATATTCAACCAACCATTTCTGTCGCTAGCGTTGATCCAGCGTCTACCGTGGCAGGAGGTGCGGTATCGATGCAAGCAAACACGGTGTAGCCATCGTCTTATAGAAGAGTCGACATGGCGCGACGCAAAAGTCCAAGGCACTGAATCAAAATGTGCGAAAAGCTTAGCTAAGCCAGTAATGATTGAGTTTGCGGTGGTGAATTCTTTGCATTCCAGCGCAAGTTCTTGGAAGGATCCGGCTGATGGAGTCCCGACGAGCTGAATTGGTCTTGTTGGCATGTACTTCACCGTGATCAAGTTACGCACATATATATACATTCGTACAGATCCAGAAATACTTATATAGCACAGTACATTGGCCAGCAATGCCAAGGAATGAACGATTACAACTTCGTATGACAATGAAGTCAACTTCCTCAAGGCACTAATCGAGTTTGAAAATCAGAGGCTGGAAATTAAAGTGGAAGGTCTCTGCTCACAAAATAGTACTTCTTCCACGTCTGAACCACCAATTTGCAGCACCTGCTTACCACCACTCTCCGCCAGAGCAATCTCCTCCCCATCCTCCAAACCCCCTGTGGCATTTCCATCCACAAAAGCTATAGTCCCGATTGTCGCCAATGTTCCAACACCACGCCCACCTTGGCTCGTCAAGCCAAACCCAGTGTCGATATCACCACCCAAACGGCCTTGGCTGTCGAGCGCGTACAGCTCCCGTACGTTAATAACGAACCGCGGGGTGAGGGTGTACAACAAAACATTGGCGAAAAGGCCGGGGAGTAGTATACCCAGTCCCTGGACGAGACTACCTTCTGTATATAGAAACAGGTTGGTGACGCTATTGAAGAGGGTACTAGTTGCGGGGTGTTGTTCGATTAGTCCACTACGCCGGTAGAAAAAGTAGGACGTACGCAAGGAAATAGAAAAAGCCATCTCTGGTGAGGAGGCCAATGTATTTGTTCATCTGCCATGTCCTTGTCGCTTGGTACATCCGGAGCGAGTCCCTCACGAACTTGACCACAACCAAGGTACACAGGAGAGAATTCAGAATACACTGCATGGACACGGCAGCAATTGTCCACTTTGGTGTTCTGATCATGATATTACAAACTGTAATGTCGAGGATTTGGACAATCGACACTAGAGGAAATGTGTCTCGTAAAGAACAGCATGGAACGGTCGACTGTGATTAATATGTACCTGCGGGAATCTTTGGATTGTCGGCGATGCCAGTGCCGATGGCGAAAATGACCACCTGCGTAATGTATATCGCAAGCAGAACACCCAGGATGGTCTTTGATTGCTTATACATCGCATACACACGGAGAATCATTGCCACTCCAATCACCGTCAGGTTTAGTCAGGGTGTGGAGGATGGTAAACACTCACAATCAGCAGACATCCAGAAAATCGTGTCAGCCCAGCTGCTGAGAACATAAATTATATAGCCTTGAAGTATCTGAACTTAGTTCGAGTTCGGGAATGGTTGTTTAGAAACGCTTACAGCTGTTACAGTGTCAATCGTTTGGAGATCCTCAAGTGTGGAACTAGTTACTTACGTCTAATATCGTGTGAGGTGTTTGCAGGCTGCAGTTAAGTAATTAACAGAATGCGGGTGATGGATGCCGCACCTTGACTGGGCCTGGTATGAAAGTACTTCCATCTTGATCCACACTTTGTCAGCTTATTCCACTGCAATTTGTCATCGTAAACATACTGAACGCTGCAGTGCTTGTATATAGATTTGCAGTCAATACTTGACACGTATTCCACCCAGTATTAACTCACAGGGCAGAAAGACAACCCACATAACGAATCTAGAATACGACTGAAGTTTAATATGCTTGCAGCCGAACGCCATAAGACTCACGAGAAGAAACAGCGTAGACACCAATGTCCAGGGTCTTTTCTATAACAGTATCATATGTGGAACTCCCTTGGAGAGAAGTGGATTACAAACCCAAATGTAGGTTACCTAAGGAACTCGTCAGTTGAGAAACGATTTTGAATACCAGGATACTACCTCTTTTGGGATGACGAGGCCTAAAGACAGTACTGTGGTCATGGCGAAGTGAAAATCGAAATGGATGGCGTACAGTAATCATAAGTAACCGCGGTTGCAACGACGACTGCAGCGTATAAGTGAGAGTCAGATTTCAATCAACCACAGGCGTAGATGACCAACGGGATATGTAGTCGTTTGATTGCAACTCTGCCAGGGCTGACTTCAGTTCGGAAGACATGATCGGTGGACGTGAACGGGGTAAAGAAGAACAAGCAGCGGTGACGGTAGCAATGAAGAGGAGAGGAAGAAGGGCAGGAAGTGCACTATCAAGGCATTGGAGAGTTCGGAATAAGTACCGTCAGAACGTGTCAGGTAAAAATGCCAGCGCAGCACGCTTGATGCGTTTACGATCCATCACCGTTAATTAACTGCCGAGTGCACTGCTGTGGAGTCGCATGATCTGTTTCCATCATTCTGTGATTGTACGAAGCGGGCGCCGATGTATAAGCTATCTCGTAATATGAGGTTGCGGCGGACGGAGGCAGACTTCAGCTAGAGAAAAGCCAAGGTGGCAGGGAATAACTTCGTCCTCATCTTTTGCATTTGTAAGTCCGACACTGGCATCAGGATCGGAATGAATGTATGAACAGGAAGGAAAAAAGGTGCAACGGTGCGCCGCCGTCACGGTGTGACGTCCAAAAATGGTAACCTAATGATATGCAACCAGGTGCCAGCACAGTCAACGACGACGAGTAACACGAGGTTGGAGATCAAGTTGCACAGATACAACGTAGATCCTTTTGAGTGCTAGTACTACACGAACTCGATAACCAGCGAATACCAACTTGAAGGGGAGAGGCTCAACCGTTTCTTCCACATCTAAGCCACCAACACTTGCCTATCGCCGTTCTCTGCTCTCTCGTCATCCATATCCCCGTGTTCCAATACTGGTAGCACCCCCTTCCGCAAATGCGATCATCCCAATCGTCGTCGATTCCCCCACTCTGCGCTCGGCTCGGCTGGACAAGCCAAACCCACTGTCGATGTCACTGTCAATGTCCCAGCGACCTTGCATGTCTAGAACGTATAGCTCCCGTACGTTCATGACAAACCGCGGTGTGAGTGTGTATAGCAAAACGTTGGCGAAAGTTGTAGGAAGTAGTGTTCCAAGTCCCACACTGAAGCTACTCTGGGAATTGACAAGACTAATGAAGAGGGTGCTGGTATTGTATGTTGTTGGATGAGCTCACTTGCAAGTAGAAAAGAACAAGACGAAGGGGACGTACGCAACGAAATAGACAAGACCATCTCTAGTGAGAAGGCTGATGTATCTGTTTATTTGCCATGCCTTCGTCGCCTGGTACATTTGTAGCGCGTCCCTCGCGAATTTGACTACCACCAAGATGCACAAGACACTGCTGACACTGCACTGGATCGTTGCATTCGCAATATTAAATGTTCGTGTACGGAGTGTGATACTGCAAACCGTAATGTCGAGAAGCTGCACAACCGACACTGGAAGGAACGAGTCTCGTACTAAAGGACGCCATGAATAAGTTGAATTCACTCGAGACATACCTAAACTAAATTTTGGTTCGATGTAGATGCTGGCACTTGTGAGGAAAATGACCACCTGAATGCTGTACAATATGAGCAGAACACCCAACATGGTCCTTGACCGATCGTACATCCCATACACGCGGAGAATCATTGCCACTCAAATCACCATCGTCAGGTTGTGCCAGAGTTTGGGTGATGGTAAGGACTTACTATCAGCAGCGATCCAAAAAATCACGTAAGACCAAGTGCTTATAACATCGATTACAGTGCCTTGGAAGTATTGGATTTTAGACTAGGTTTTGGAATGGTTGTCCGGAATGCTCACAACTATTGAGCCATGTTGAAACCGAGGAATTTCTTAGATTTAAACCCAAATACTTACATCTGATTTCATTGAAATATTTTCAGATTCGGAGGAGATACAAGCAATGGATATCGTACCTTCACTGGTCCTTGTATGAACGTACTGCCGCCTTGATGGTGGTTTGTCAGTTTCACTCATTCCAATTTGATATTGTCGACATACCAAATGCTGCAGTGCTTCAGAAAGGATTTGACATCAATACTTGACATACTTTCTAGCAGGTATTAACTCACAGAGCAGAAAGGCAGCCTACATAACGAATCTGATATATGCCTGAGGTTGAACTATGCACTGAGAAGCAGTGGAATGCGAAAATGTCGCCCAGGACCTGTTCTATCACAGGTAGCATGTTGTTAAGTATATGGTATTCCCTTGAAAGAGTGTCGATTACAAACCCAAATGTAAGCTACCTAAGATTGTCAGTTGGATGAAAATTTCCTGAATGCTGCACGCTAGCATGCTGCTACCTCGTTCGGAATAGTAAGGCCTAAAGATGTGTTGGTCATACTGGCACGGGGGAACAAAGATCGATATGGATGACATACAATAATCATAAATAACTGCAGTCGCGACCACAACTGCAACGTGTAAGTAAAAATCAGATTTGAATCGAGACAAGCATAAATGAACCTACGGGAGAGATAGTCATTCAATTGTAGCAGTGCCAAGACTGACTGCAGATCAAAGGGCATGATGTATAGAATGTAAACACGAACGAGCAAAGGTAGCAATGAAGGGACAAAGATGAAATGGGGATGTATCCGGGTTTTTTGATGTTTGATGGGTTCTGGATAAATACTTTAGGCAAATGCTAGCATAGGACGCTGAACACGTTTACGATGCCATACTCTGTCAAGTTGTTGAGATAGGACTAGTAATCCCAGTCCCGGAATGATCTCGAGATAAGCGATCCCACGACAACCGTGGGCTAAAGCACTAACCTTTGGCTTGTGCTGACGTGACAAAGTCTCCTCTCTCTGTACTCCCGGAATCTAGACAGAAGCCCGCTGACTTGCATAGCTAATCAGTGATGAACCTTGAGGCCTTGAGGTTTGAAAGTGATCCAGTGAGGAACAGAACAACAAATCAGACAACCAAGGAACTCGTCCCCTCCTTCTGGCTGTGAGATCGCCTCTCCTCGGATTGTTCGATTTCGACAGTAGCGCACTCTGTTTGCACCGGGCAGAGAACAGTGCGAGCCATGTAGGCGTTCACACGCTTTGTAATCATAAGGCCAAGGCTAATTATAAGCGTCATCACCGCAAGTTCGTCGATGCGGCGAGTCAACCGTGGTCACTCGACTCCCCTTGTGTGTCCGGACATACCAGTTGCTCAATCCTCCGTGTATCTCCCTATGTAAACGCGGACGGCCAAATCAGCATCCTACAAATGACTTTTCAGCTTGAAAAGACAGAGGATATCGATATCCCAACCGTCATTGAGTTAGCTGAACAGCCATCAACGATAGCTCGGGAGTCGGGACGACGAGTGATGAAATTGATGATGCTGACACCTTCGAGTCAATAGCTAGAGTCCCAGAGGAACGAAGCCAACTTGACGACCCACTGAAAAAAAGTGGGTAGAAGAGCTATTTGACCTCTGGAACACATGGCTGGAAAATACCCCTATGACATCCGGGTCCATAAATTCTTCGACGAGAACCAGAACTGGTCGGTGCCGAGGGTGAGGCAGATGCTGGCGACATAGTCAATGATCCGATGTTTTTTCGATAGTCTGGTTGCTCGACTTATCGGCACGAAACCTGTGCGACTTTTGAAGACCAACACCCTTGGTTCATGGCTAGTTCGTGGCTTGCTTTGACCTTGCTTGACAAGGTTTCTGGCACCCCGACAATTCGTGGGAAAGTGTGCCGTGTCAAACTCTCGTTTCGTTGTTACGCCACCGCGAGTCGCATTTTGAGCGTTCCGGCACCCTCCTGAGCTCCCGGCGCATCTCATTCACCTCCCGGGTCGTCTAACTCACTGGTTTAGTTTGCGACAGCATCCCTGCCTCGTGTGCTTGGACTCGACGCAATTGTCTCGTTGTCGGCGCGTTCGGAATATTTTGTTTCGTTCTCCCGACCTTTCACCACGTCTCCTTCATCTCCCAGGTCCTCTACCTCGCCGGGAACAGTGGTAACGGCAACAATAAAAGAGACAAGTGATTTAGAAGGGCATGCCTTTGAAGCTTTACTTAAAGGTTCGCAATAAATATTTCAAGCTGAATTTATCAGGGGAGTGATAGGATAGGGCAGCTACCTTTACGAAGCCATACCGTCAAGTTGTCTTGATATGACCAAACCCTGTGCAGTGCTGCGCAGATTCGTGATCAGTTCCATTGTTCTATGACAACACAAGAAGAAGAAAGGTCAGATATAGACTCGAGATGGACGATCCCGCGACACGAGCGTACGGGCCGGCTAACCCCTGACTGTTCGCTGACAGCTGGACTAAACAATGAAGCCACCGTCGCATGGACTCGAGGCCCGCCATCTCTGTACCATTCAGTCTCAAAGCCTTTGGTTCCCGGAATCCAGACAGACACTTGAGTCGCGGTTGCCTTGCATAGCCAGTGTGGCGGATCTTGAGCGGTCCAACTAACAGTAGAATGACGAGATTGTTCTCTCAGTGTCTCAGGTCTAAGAACCATCAAAGATGTGCACGATTCTGTCGAGGAACGGGTCAAGGTTACCGTTCAAGATGCAACAGTGCCAACAAAACACCAAGTTACTGTATCATTGATGATCATCGCGGAGCTTGTGCCAATACGATTCTTCTGGGCTGGTACAAATGTAAGACTTTTCCTCAGGTAGTATGCACGTGCAAATCTAACTCTATCGAGTGACCTAGCAAGCAGTTAATCGGTTTGGCCTAGTACTGGCTCGGAGCCATCTGCACCTCAGGCAGCACTTTTTACCAAACGATGTTTGTAAGTGTTTGTACAGCTATGTGCTCCATGCACCATAATGACGAGAACTGGCATCGGCCCTAGCACTCCTGCCCCGGCTCTCCGAGGCCATAAGTTACTAAGCGCTTTCAGAGGTTAGTGGACCAGCCCGCTGACATTCGGTCTAGACCCCATTTTCCGACTATCATATTGCGTTTGTAAATTTGCACCTGCGATGTCAGGATGTCCTTTGATGGGTTGCTATACCATACATCTCGTACAAGAATCATGCGAGGCGGTGCTGAGCGAGTTCGTATTTCTTATTGGCTTCTCACACCATCATAGATGACGGAACAGATTGTGTGTCTGCACTGCACTGCGCAGGCGTCCTGACAGTATTTTATTCCGAGTTCTTCAGGGCCCCGACGGTACCCCCCGCCCTTCCTTCTTGTCTCTCCGTCACAGTTGCTCGCTCGTGTTTCCCTCGTTCATATCAACGGATCATGTCTTCCGATGTACAATCAGCCTTGGGAATGCTACAATTGATTGATCATATCTCCCGTTGGTCACTTATACTTGTTCTCGACCGAAATCTGACCATCACTGACATACTCTAGTCATAATCGCAACTGCAGTTACTTATGATCACTGTGCGTCACACGTTTCGGTCTTTGTTCCGCCGTGCTAGCGTGACCGCTATGTCTTTAGGCCTCACCTTTTCGAAAGAGGTAGTAGCACTCGGTATTAAGAATAGTTTCTTTCAGCTAACGATCTCCTCAGGTGGCCTACGTTTGGGTTCGTGATCGACATCTTTGGGCGCACGTATACCTAATGGTATACTATAGAACAGACCCTGGACGAGGGTGTCTACGTTGTTTCTTCCGGTGAGTCTCCTGGCGTTCGACTGCTTGGCAGTGCAAATTGAACCTCGGGCGTATATCAGATTCGTTACGTGGGTTATCTTACTGCCCTGTGAGTTAATCACTAATAGCACGCGTGTTGGGTATTGACGTCAAATACGTTCCAAAGTACTGCATCATTCGGTATGTTGATGATATCAAATTGCACTGAATTAAACTGACAAACCGCACACGAAGGTGGCAGCACGTTCATACCTGGCCCGGTGAAGGTGCGGCCTTCATTGTCCGTATCCCGTCATACACTTAAACGCGCACTGCAAACGTTTCCAACGATATTAGACGTAAGTACTCGGGTTCACATCCAAGAACTTCCAAGTATTAACATGGTTTAATAGCTGTGAGCGTTACCGAACAACCATTCCCAAACATAGTTTAAAATCGGATACATCACAGGCACTGCAATTGATGCTATAGCCAGGTGGTCTTACGTGTATTTCTGGGTGGGTGCTGATAGTGAGCATTTGCTATCATCCATACCTTGACACTACCTGACGATGTTGGTTGGAGTGGCAATGATCCTCCGTGTGTATGCACTATATGATCGGTCAAGGATCATCTTGGGTGCTCTGCTTGTGGTGTACATCGTGCAGCTGGTCACCTTCTTCATAGGTGCTAGCATCTATAGCGATTCAAAATATGGCACAGGTGCGTCACGAACAAAGTCGACTGATTCACAGTGCCCATTACGAGACTCCGTAGTGTCGATTGTCCAACTCCTCGACTTTACAGTCTGCAATTTTGTGGTCAGTACACAAACATGGAATATTGCAGCGGCAACCATCCAGTGCATTCTCGCCAGTGTCCTGTGCATCTTGGTGGTAGTCAAGTTCGCGAGGGACTCGGTGCAGATGTATCGAGCGACGAGGTCATGGCAGTTGAATAGATATATTAATCTCCTCACCAGAGACGGTCTGTTCTATTTCTTAGCGTACGTTCCTTCTCCCATCGGAACGATGAACTCACTGAACAACACACCATGGTCAGCACCCTCTTCACGAGTCTCGTCAACGAAATTTTTGTTTCCCAAGGGAACAACATCCAGGGACTAGGCCTACTACTGCCCTCAGTTCTCGCCGATGTTGTGCTGTTTAACCTCACGCCACGGTTCGTCATCAACGTACGGGAGTTGTACGTTCTTGACTTGCAAGGTCGCTGGGACGTTGACATTGACACTGGGTTTGGTTTGTCGAGTCGAGCGGGTCACGGTGTGGGTCAGTCGACGACGATAGGGACAATAGCATTTGTGGAAGGGGGCGTTACCAGTGAGTTGGAGGATGTGGAGGAGAGGGCGACTGGTGAGGAGCGAGTAGAGGGCGGCAACAGACAGGTATTGGTGGTTTAGCTGTGGAATAGATGGCAGGCTTGCTCTTTGCGTTGGGCAACGATCTCGCTAGTTATACCTGATGTTCGAGTGAGTGTAGTATTTAAAAGATTCCATGACCTTTGCGTAATTGTATCTCGAATACCAGTATACTCGTGGCTCGTTATTGACGTCTTCATCAGTTAACTCTGAGTCTGATCCGGTGGGTGTTACAAATGTAATATTTCTCCCGCTAGGATGAGATCCTTTCAGGTGACTTGGTGAGTAGGCTCGATCGCTGAGACTCGTCATCTGGCCCGACATTGACCAGCACGAAAGTTTTGCACATCGACCTCGAAATACAACTACACAGATAACTTACCCAGCGAGGAGGGGCATGTCAACCACATCAGAATGCGTAAGAGGTACAAGCCCCGTACCGCGCTGAAATATTTGAAAGCTGGAATGATGGGTAATCGGTAATTTGAAAACTATAGATTAGATTCTTACCTCCTGCCATCGAAATGTCATCAAGCATGTCGGGAATGAGAAGTCTGGTGCAAAATGACCCTTTGACGAAATCCTAGTGATCCAGAGGGAGACCGTACAGGGAAGTAGGCATCCACTTGGAACGACCGATGATGCCATGTCGCAAGGACCAATCTGAAGCATAGCTTTATTGGTACCGAATGGCCCAGTCACGTCCAGTAGAGCTATATTCCAAGGTTCTAGTGACTTGGCCGAATACCTACATGGCAAGTTATAATAAAGTGAACTCCCGACTGAGTCGAGGAGGCTTTGGTGGCAACTGCGCTTGCAGCTGGTTCTATGGAAATCGTGGATCTGGTATTTGTAGCCATGCAAGAATGCAAGAATGGCGCGAAGGTCCTTCATCGGCAGAGCCTTGCTCCAGCGGGTCAGATGGCGGCTACATCACGAGGCTAATGAGAATGACATTCATATCATTGAAGTTTGCGTAGAGTGCCAGAGACTTGCCCATGCCATGTCGAACGTCGTCCGGATAGAGGACGGTCCAGTATTCAACGTTTACGATCGAAAGCTTGAATTGATATGTTTTCCCACGAATTCCACAATGCACTTGCTGGATGTTACATGTATGACTGTACTCATGGGTACGCAAGTATCGCGAGTCAAGATTTCACTTCCCCCATCGTCCGCACGCGATAACCAGCTCAAACGCAGAGGAGTTCGGCCTCTCGCGTTGTCATTGATTTTATGGTATCCAGCTTCCATAATACGCGAACTCACCAAGAGCAACGAACGCGTTCCTCTCCGTTTCGACTCTCCACTCGAGAAAGAAACGTTCATCCATAAGTGCCCACAAAACTGAATTTCACCTGTAAACCCAGACACATGGAAACATTACTATCCCCCGATACGAGTTTCACTCTATATAATCCATTGACTTCCGATCCAAGCTTGTTACCCGCGCGTACTCTAATAATAACCTATTCGTGTGTCAGCACCAGCCCTTCTATCATTTTCCCCACACTCACCGATATAAGTAAGCCGTCATGTCTGCTCGTCTCCAATACCGCCGGCTCCACGCTCGCCCAGCCCGCGCAATCCGTCTTGCCAATACGTCGTGTTCCCGGAAAAACGCCACGGCATCGTATAGGTCGGCGTAGGATACCTGGATAGGGACATAGTGTACCCACGGCGCGATGCGCGAGGTGTACCTGCAGTCACCCAGAATCGGGGTCAGGATGGCCAACCTGCAAGACGCAGGGTGTATGCGCACCATTCAGGATAAACCGTCGCCTTGAAGATGAGCGCATTGCTCGTGATCAGTCGCTTAAACCGACCCGACCATCCATTCCCGTCCACCTATCCCAACACACCCGTCAAGCAATAAGCAACGCCGCACATGAAACCAGAAACGTACGTCGAGCACAAACTTGTACTGCCCCTCCTCACGTCTTCCCTGCATTTCCAGAAATGACCATATTCGTGCCATTTCATCGCACGTCCCCTGGTCGCACGAAATCGGTTTGTCTACAAACGCCACGTCCATCCACGATGGATTAATCTGTGCGAGCGGCATACTCTCTGGTTCCCCCACCGGAGTCGCCTCTACTTTGTACTCCATCCCACTCTCTGGTACGCGCAGCACGCTCACGTTGCCTTCCAGCGAATTCGTGAGCGTGACGAGTCGTTGCCGGTGTGCATTCGCCCACCCTGTATGTGGGGACGCATGTATCCCCGTCGTACGTCCTCGCCAATTTAGTCTCTCGTTCGCCTTGTGTTCCCACGGGAGATCCCCCTCAAATGCCTCGCCCTCGTCTTCCTCGTTCTCATCTGATTCTGGATCAGAGTCAAAGTCCCACATGTAGGGCACGGGTGGACGAATGTCGTGATGGAGCACCGTCCCACATAACGAAAAGCGCGGTGCGAGCATGGGATTTGGAATGGGTCCTCTCCCGTACCTGAGGAACTGTCCGTGGTTGGTGAGCAGCGATGGATGCATGCATGGGTTCATCGTATCCCGATGGGAGGCGATGAACGTCTTGGGAGATGAAGGCGGGAGTGGTACGGATGACGACGGGAGTCTGGGCGGGTGGAGACGGGCAGGCGAGTCGGGGGGACATCCTTGAATCCAGCCGCGTTCTGTGACTGGAGGCAGGTCTGCGCGCGTGAGTGCTATGATAGTCACAAAAGCGATTAGAGCACGAAAGACAGGGTGGGTTGACATACTCGTCCCGTTAGCAGCTGCCTCGAGCGCCATGGACTTGATTTTCCAACTCGAGAACATATCGGGATCATCCAGCGGAGAAAATGTTATGCGCATCGGAGGTAAATCTTGCTTCACTTCGTTGAAAAATGCTACAATATCGTTGGTCATCTGTTGTAGCTGCTGTTTACCCGACGGGAGGTTCGAGCGAATAACCTTGAATTGAGGATTCCTGTCCGTCTTTTGTATAGTCACGACGCCGTTACGCCTCTCGAGCTCTTGCTGCGCGCGCGCCAACTCGTGCGGATCGATTCCCCAAAAAGATTCAATATCCTCGAATATCTCGTCGTATTCGTCGGGCAACTGGATGCGATGTTTCACGACGTAGTCCCACCTACAAGTGTGATCACGCTGAACATATATTCATGTCTCAAAGGAAGGATGACGCACCATTTGTCGAAACCGAGGGGTGGCGATCGTCGGTAACGCCGCCGGTACTCTGCAACAGCCTCTTGTAGCGTCTTGCTCGCCCGTGCCCGTTTCGCCTCCCAAGCTGCTTCCGCATCGTGGATGAGTTGGAAAATGGGGTGGGGACCGTCAGGATTTGCGACCAGCAGACCGTCAGGGGTTAGTATGTGCTTCCCAAGGGGTGGTCGGACCTCCTCCCGCTCTGGTGGGTACGCCCACTCGGGACGAGGCTCAAAGAGATGGGGCTTCAAGGACAGTCGGAAAGGCGGTTGGATGAGGGTATGGAAGGAGACGACAAGAACTGATACAAGGCAAATGACGACAAAGGATCTGCGTAGCACTGTCGTGCGCAGGCCCACCCAAGTGAGCAGCATGTTCGCCGCGTTGTTCGGGAAGGGTGAAAGTGGAGGTCCGTCGCTCTTAACTAGTGGGGTCAAGTTTCATCTGTTGCGAATGAAACGATTGGCTGCTACCGTTACATGGCAGCCGAGAGTGGAGCCGCTTAGTAGCGAGACCAGCCGAGGCAACGCGGACGGAGTCTCCACGTCGAAGTTGTTGTTCGCACCTCACCGGATCGATACACGAGGGTGGTGGATGGCCGATGCAGCATCAATAATCATTGGCTTCTCGAAGAAGGTTGGCTGTGTGGAGTCCACCGAAGATAATCGACGAGGCGAGGAAGGTTTCCCATCAGAGTTCTTGATCAACCTCTCGACGCAGAAATTCAGATATCCACGCCATGTTCACGCAGTAGATTAACACCGTGACTTCTTCTCTGGCCACACAATCCGCGTTCGAAGACCACCTGAAGGCTATCTCTTCGAAGAATTCCGACTCCGACGGTTCTTCTTGAAACTGATTGCATGCTGTGTCTTCTTTTCGACACTAGCTGAATGTTACTTTTGCATGTAGAAACCAGGAGCTCTGTTGCTCTGACCGTTCCTTGGGCGTTGTTTCGTATCTTGAACCGATTCTCATTTACGTTTGACACGTAGGTACACAACGGTTTGTTCCTTTCCGGGTAAAGTTGGCCATTTGGACGAAACCTAGGTACCTAGTACCCGATGGGACATGAGTCCCTGCGGTGCGTGCCACTCGGAGGCTGGAATTATAGATGTCGGGTCGCCATCACTACGAAGAGAGTTACCGTATCCCTCCACATCTAAACCACCGATATCTGCCTATTGCCACTCGTTGCTCCCTCCTCTCGATGACCCTCCAACTCCCTGGTAGCAACTCCACGGATACTATCATCCCAATTGTCGTCGACCCCAATACCGCGCCCTCCTCCGCTCGAGAAGCCAAACCCAGTATCCATGTTACCATTCCAACGACCCTACCTGTCGCGCAACACAGTTCCCGTATATCGCGTGGTGGGGGTGTCGCTGGTGGCAACACAGCCCAGGATGCCGAGTGTGATGGAGGGTGCTTAGGATGGGCAGTGTAGTTCGAAGGATAGAACTGTTGTCGTAATGCACGCAAATGCTGACACGAGACTACAATATTCCCATCCACTGGGCGGGAATTTTAATATGATGTATGGCGTGCTGTGCATACAGATGATCAGTTCCGTCATTCTAATGATCGTACGACCAACGGTACCAAAAGTGATATACACGATCCTGCGGTTCGACCTCATGACTTTGCTAAGCTCCAGCTGCGGAATCACGTCTGGCAGGCTAGTCAAGGCCGGGAGGGCAAGAGGTCTTGCCGTGGTGTGGAGTTCTGGCATCTTAAATTCCTGGTACCCCACGAGGTCTTCATTGCCGTGCATAGACCCGATGTCCCTGTACCTTGGGGCCGAAGGCAATGAATCAGAGGTCAGCTGATCAGCCAAGGTATACATATGCATCCAAGTCGGGAAAGGCAAGGCACTGTGGCTGTTTCAGATCAGTCCGCCTAAATCGCACGGCGCCCATGTAAGGAATATGAATGTCTTCTTGCAGCGTGGTTGGTCGCAATTTGCACGTCCGAGTGTCTGCAGTAGATAACTTTCCCACACACACACCTCCTGGATGCGAAGCTGAGAATTGTGACGCGGTCAAGACAGGAGCGACGCGTGTCTCTGGCAGAGCAAGCACAGACTCTTTCGTTGGCTGATCAGGGCTGAGCATCTAAGCATCGATTATAAAACTCATTGGGGAAGCTTGTGAGGCAGAGTATCTGCTGTTCGCTAAACTCACCATCAATCTGCGCGTCACAAATTTAAAAATACATACTGATGTCGATGGTGTTGTGGTCGACCTCGGCATACAATTACAATTACACAAATACTATGTAGATGCGGGGTCGTAACACACAAAACGTGGAGAGCTACCAGATCATGCACATTTAAACCACCAATACCTGCCTGTCACTACCCACTGTCGAAGCTGTCTCGTCCACGCTGTCCAAATCCCCAGTCGCACCCCCTTCCGCGAATGCTATCGTCCCAATTGTCGTCGGGACTGGGGCGTAATGCGGGAGTGGCACTCTACCCGACAAGCCAAACCCGGTATCCATGACACTGTCCCAACGACCTTGCGTGTCGCGTACGTACATATCCCTCAAGTCTATGATGAATCGTGGGGCGAGGGTGTAAAGGGGAACGTTGGCAATAACCAACAGCACTTGTGTGGCCCATCCTCCAGAGGGGAGGACACCCAGAATACCGAGCAAGTTGATGACATAATTGAGGATGGCGCTGATCGTAGCGTATTGTTAGGTAGATTCACCATTCAGAAAAGGAAATGGGGAACATACGAAAGGTAATATAAAAGGCCATCTTTGACGATCAGAGTCAGGTATTTATTTGGCTGCCATCCATGCGTTGCTCGATACATCTGGACCGAGTCCCTGACGAACCGGACCACCACCAGGAGGCACAAGACAGTGCTAAGAACGCCCTGCATGACTTCGGATACAATGTTCCACGTCTGCGTGCTGTGTGGGACACCACAAACCGTGATATCGATATCCGGCAGTTGTCCAGTTGACACTGTGTCAGAGCCTCGTAAAGGACAACATGAATCGGTCGACCTTGTTCGACACGTACCTGCGGCATATTTTGGATCGCTGTCAATGCCAGCGGCGGTGAAGAGCACCATGACTTTCATGACATACATCACGAGGAGAACACCCAAGATAGTCCTCGACCGATTGTACATCGCATATACACGGAGGATCATCACCACTCCAGTCACCGTCATCAGGTTTCGTCCAGGTGAGCACGATGACGACACTCACTATTAGCAGCCGTTAAAAAAATCGAGGAAGCCCAGATGCCGAGATAATAAGTTATGGTGCCTTGAAAGTCTCCGAATTTAGTTTAGACTCGAGGATGGTTGTTCAGAAACCCTCACAACTAACAGACTGTATCAATACACTGAGCTCTTGTGGGCGCAGGGACTTACATCTGAAATCATTCATTGTTTTCATAGTTTCAGATAGGTGATTGTTGGGTGATGTAGATGGCAATGTCGTACCTTCACCGAACCCGGTATAAAACTACTGCCATCTTCATGTACGTTTTGTCAGTTTAATCTACTGCAATCCCACATAGCATACATACAGAGTGCTTCTGTGCTTAAGAAAGTGTTTGAAGTCAACGTATGATCCACATTCTATGCGATATTAGCTCACAGGCCAGAAAGACAGCCCACATAACGGATCTAATATACCCGGGCTTTAAGCATGCATTGCGTAAGTAGAACGCCAGGAGACTCACGACAAGAAACAGCGAGGACACACCGGTCCAGGGTCTTTTCTATGATGAGTGTCATATCGTATATGCTTGCAAGAAATGACAACTACAAACCCAGATATAAGTTACCTAGGATAATTCGTCAGCTGGGAGAGGCATTGTAACAACTGGCCACGAGCACAGTACCTCTCTCGAAAATGTGAGGCCTAAGCACGCAGTGCCAACGATCACTTCAACGAGGAAAGAACATCAACATAGGCGGCTCACAGTAATCATAACCAATTGCAACCACAATCACTACTACAACCACGAGGATCAGTCTTTGGTATACCACAAATATGAACGACCAACAGGAACCATAGTCGATCCACTGTAATTGTGCCAAGGCTGACTGCACATCGGAAGACATAATCTGTGAACGTGAATAGGGTGGAAAACACGAGCGACAATGATGGCAATAAAGAGCAACAAGAGCGTTAAAACATTGAACGGTTTTATTAGATCCGGAATAGGTATTGTCGTAATGCATCACGCAAATGCTAGTCTTAATACAGTATTACCCTGAGGCCTGAAATTTGAACATGGCGGGGTGGGAAGCCATGATTAGTATGCTGTGTACAGCGCTGTGCAGATCCATCGCCAGTCCTTTGACGGTACAAGCGAGATATAGCTCGAGATATAAACGACCCCGCGATACGAGCGTACGGCGTTGCGAAGCGTCACATGTCGAATGGATTCCAGCTGGTCGGTGAAAGGATGTGCCTCTCCGTGACGTGACCGTGGTGCGAGAGGCCAAGTTTTGCTATCATGACACCGTTTAATTTTCAAGATCCTGAATCCCCGGTATCCAGACAGATTCCCATTGCCGTGCATGGACCTCATGTCATATACATTGAGGGTCGAAGGCAGTCAAAGCGGCAACAGACCAGCGGATCATAAGTCGACCAAGAGGTAGGCGGCAGTAAAACATAATGTACGCAGTGAATGCGCAGTTTGTGGCAGTTTCACTCGCACAGCGCCGACGTAAGGAGGTGGCAAGTATGAGTGTCAGAATGTCACCCACAGGCACTGCACCGACTGGTTGCGGCACGAGGTCCAGGCGTGCTTCATTCATGTTGCAAACTTGTCTGCATGGCGAATCAATAATCCTGGGCAGAGGATGCGAGTGCGTGGGGTCCGGCCGGAGCGGGGTTGAAACGTTATCGAATATTTCCCACGAATTCGCTGTGGGACTACCATAGCTTGCCCACTGCCACGAATTGTTGTGATGACCGTAACTCTTCGTAAGCACAAGTCTGTACTTCGGAAAGACTCGCGCAAACCACGACCAATAGAAACCCAATTGTTGCATTTCATATTCAATTCAGCGTATACCATGCTATGTAGTTGTAAAAAAAGAAAAATGATCCAACGAGTCAACGAGCGTAAGTGTGGGTAGTACTACAAAAGAGTGAGAATGCCATGTCGTGGTTGTTCGTCCATCAAGATCAAAACAGAAAGAAAGAAAGAAAGACCCCGATAAAGGGGAACAAGGGAATACGGTGAACGGTCGAATGTACACATACCGGGGGTTCCACAACCGTGACGAAACCCCCTCACATGAATCGCTTCTGCGTTAGTGTTATTGGTTGATCCAAGAAATAAGAAAGGAATGAGGGAATATAAAAAATTGATGATGATGATGATGATGATGCGTTGGTCTGTCATGAAAAACCAGAAATAAAACCACCTCGCACAAACCACACACGTTCAATCCCCAAACCATTCGCCCCCGCTTGCGAGCTTGGCAAACACGCCCCTGCGCTCGACGAGTGTCTCGTACGGCCCTTCCTCAACCACCTTCCCGTCTTGAATGACAACCACCCGATCACACATTTGCATTACCTCGATCTTGTGGGTCACCATCACCGTCGTCCGGTCAATCTTGGCATCTCGAATGGTCTCGAGCACCGCTGTCTGGTTCGCACCATCCAGCGCAGACGTACATTCGTCGAGAATGAGGATCCGAGATGGACGTGCGAGCGCACGGGCGATTTGGAGGCGTTGGGCTTGTCCCCCAGAGATAAGCGCAGCGTTCTCGCCAACGAGGGTGTCGTATCCTTGTGGAAGCGATATCACGAAATCGTGCGCGTGAGCAGCCCGTGCGGCCCGCACGATGTCGTCGTCCGTCAATTCCTCGAGGTGTCCGTACGCAATATTTTCTCGGATGGTCCCATCGAAGAGGTTTGGCGTCTGGTTCACAACAGCGACGTGGTTACGGAGATGGTGAACATCCGTCAATCGGAGCTCGTGCCCGCCAACGGATAACGTTCCAGAGGTGGGCTCGTACAGCCTCTGCAGGAGAGCCGCCACCGTTGATTTGCCGCATCCAGAGGCACCCACGAGCGCGACGCACTCCCCCTCTGCAATCTTCATCGAGAAATTCTTCAGCACGGTCGTATCGGGCTTTGTTGAGTACGCAAAGGACACGTCTTGGAGCACGAGGTCACCAGCGATCGGTGGACGGAGTATACCCTGGGACTCGCTCGTCCCGTCGGTAGGAAGAGTCACGAACTGGAACAGATCCGTGGTCGCTTGGACGCTCTTTGCAATCCTTTGAGTGAATGCCATGAGTTGACTGCCGAGCGTGACAGTGAAAACGACGAGATTGAGCACTTGAACCATCCGGAGGTACGTGTAGGTACCATTGGCGACCAGGATCGCACCGACATAGAACAAGAGTGCTTCTGCAAGGTAAATGAGGGCGGAAGCGACGCCGTACGAGCATCCTTCGAAGAACGCGCCGCGAGAGCCGGTGGAGAGACAGGCGGAAGTAGCCTTGTCGAACTGGTCTTGCAGAACTGACTCCAGGGACATGGCGCGGATGCTACGAATGTTAAGGATCGTCTGTAGCGACGAAAGACATGAGCTGCGGAAGCGACCAGCGGTGAAAAACTTAATGATGAACATACCTCGTAGTAAACCCTCGCAACCTCCTCTCGAGCTCGCTTGTTCCTAACCTCACACTTCGCGACCAATCCCGCTTGAACGGCCATGACGCCAACAAAGACTGGACCGATAGCGATACCCGCGAGGGTTAGTTGCCAACCCCAGACCATAGCCCAAACCAGGCCAACGCCCATCATGGCTACGACGACCACGAACTGACCCATGACGACAGCCACGAGCGCCCGCGCGTCATCGGCGTCTTCAATGAGCGTATGGGCGAGTGCGGCAGGGGAATGTGCGGGAGAGTCGAACCAAGCTTTGTCTTGCGAGAGCACGCGAGAGTAGGCAGTGTTGCGCAGACGAGCGACCCAGCGGATGGCAGACGTTTCCATCAAGAAATACTTCAAACCAACAAAGAGACCATCAATAGCCGCAGTGCCAAGGACGAAAGCACCATAAGAGTTTATCGAAGCGGCACCAGGGTTCGCGGAGATCGCAAACATCAGGCGAGACAGGAGGAAAGAAAATATGGGAGTCATAGCACCGCTCAATAAGCATGCAAAGAGACCGAGGAAGAGAAAGTGTTTGGCGGGAATCGTGGGGTATACACGACGTAGGGTCGCGATGAGACCGGGTGCGGGAAGGGATTCCAAAGTCGAATTAGGCTGGGATGCTTGAGAAACCGGGATGATTCTGACGGCGTCGGGTGTCCTCCTTGCACGCCTCTCGCGCTTTCCTACAGCTTGTGCGGCACTTCGTGTCAGGTTGTTTTTCTCGCTCTCAAACTCATCATCATTTTCAACCATGAGTTGAGGAGTGGCCGGAGTAAAGGGAGAGGTAAATGAAGGCGCGGTGGACGAGAATTGCAAGCTCATCCGACGACCACCGTAGGTACGTGGTGGGACACTGGGCAAAGGGGGTAGGATCGAAAGACTGGAAGGTCTCCTAGGCCGTCCAGATGCGCCGCCTTCGAACTCGGTGGCGCGATTCGAGAGAACGGGGGAGGTAGTAGGGAGTGCCGGGACTTGTTCCTGGACGTTGCCATTCGTCGCTCTTGTCAGCTCGGCGACGACGTCAAACATCCAATCTCCAATTGCCGTCGTAACGGGGCGTACACCACTGAGAGTTGGGGCGAGGCTGTAGTGCTTAACCTTTGCTTGTTGCATCTCCCGCGCTTCTTCGTCTTGGAAAGCGAGAATCCCTGCGACTTCTTCGTATACAGGTGGGTGTACATCAGATTCGTTGCTGTTGGGACAGCCACCTTGGCGCATCATCTTGGTCCACTCCCCGTCAGCCTTTTCCAAATCTGAGCGGAATCCTTGCTCGGCAACGCAGCCCTCGCACATGACATATACAAAGTCGTCCGCGTTAATGCTTGTGAGATCGTGAGTGATAACAATTGTTGTTTTATTAACGCGTGAACGCCACGCGCGGATCGCTGCAGTCGTCAGATGGCGCGTCACAGGATCCAACGCCGACGTAGACTCGTCTGTATGCGCATACATCTTGAGTAAATCAACGTACAGCGCGAGACAAAGGAAACCCACCAAGAATCAATACTTCAGGGTCCCGTATTCTCGCTCTCGCGAGTGCCAAACGTTGCCTCATGCCTCCACTCAACACGATCCCACCTTCGGCATCAGCGTTCTCCCCGCTCCCAGCAAGGATGGCCTCGTATCCTGCTTCGAGTCCTAAAACCCATCCCTCCAACATCGCAAGGCGACACGCTTCCTCTACCTCGGCATGAGTCACGTCTTCGACGTTCCTCCCGCTTCCAGCAGCACCGAGGGCAACGTTCCAGTGGATGGAGCCTCTGAACACTTGTGCGCCGACGCCAGCGGAGCCTTGTGTAACGCCAGCGACGTGCTTCCGGACCCAAGCAACATCAAGATATCGTAAATCTTGTTCGTCGAGGAGCACCTCACCCTTGCCAAGGCCTGGAGTGTAATAGCCAAGAAGAATGGAACCGATGGTGGATTTACCGCAACCCGAAGGACCGACGATGAATGTTGTCTCACGGGAAGGAAGGAAGATGTCTACATTGCGAAGAACAGGCATGGTCGAGCGTGTTGGATAAGAAAAGGTCAGGTTGGTGAGGGTGAAATCGCCTATGAAGCTATGTGGCGTAATCCGGCGAAGAGGTTGTGCCTTCCGGTGTTTGGGAATGATGGCTGCGGGGACCTGTTGAGAGGAAGCAATGACTGCTGCGAGTTCGGCAGCTGCCACTTTGCCCTTGGCCAATACAACCAGAAGTGGGACCATCATCTGGAGGTTACTAGTCGCGATCAAGCATGCCCAGAAGACGCTCATGACGTCACCAGGCTGATTTTTGCCCTGTAGGACTAGATGCGCTCCGAACCAGAATCCTTGGACAAACATGGCCATTGTGACAAACTGACTCGTGCCGGCTGTGATACCCCAGATGGCGCCAAGTGATTGAACAGCGGCGGGGACACGGGCAAAGAGTGTGTGTTCATAGGGGGCTGCATTGGCAGCTTTGACCGCGCCAATATTTGACACGACGCGAGAGACGAGGGAAGCCGCATGAGCGATGAAGGTTTTCTCTTGTGCGAGACGAGGTGTTGCAAAACCTTGCGAGAAACCCTGAATGAGGATAAGGAAGGGGACTGCGGAGAGGATGACAAGAGTTAAGAGAGGGGACCAGATGAATGCGAGCACAAGAGCAGTTAATGTCGTAGTTAAATATTGAATAAACTGGCCAGCTGCAAGGGATGACGCGGCGCGCACATCGTCGGTTTCCCTGTTGGGTGAATGAATACGATGTGGCACGTGGAGACACCAAGGAAAAAATACCTAGCAAATTTGACCATGAGGCCGCCAGCGCCAATGGGAGCACCCTCGCCACCCATGTCCTGCACGTTGGTGGGATTGCCGCTCCCCGTCTGCCTATCGAACCATTCCATTTGATTGTGCACGACTGCGTGATAGACTTTTCTTCTCAGCTCGATGACGTTCCATTCGCCGGTCCATATCCAGAGACTGCTCGTGACGCTGCTCATGAGGAGGGCCCCGATACCAAGGGCGACTAACTCGAGTGCAGCGCGGCCTACCCCGTGGAGCAGGGCATCCTTTGCTGCTTGGGACGGATGTGGAATGAGAGGGAACGCGGCAAACGCGTTGAACGACTGGCCGACGACGTAAGTCATGAAAGGGGCGATGCCACCCGCCGCCACTGAGGATGCGACGGCGGGGGTGAGTAACACGAGCCTTCGCCGGGGGGTGAGGAAGGAGAAGAGTAGCCTGAACGTTGGCGCGGGTGGGGGAGGGGGAGGAAGGGGAATGTCGTGGCACGATGTGGTGGGAGAAGAGGGGGCGTCATGTTGCTTGATATCCTCGATATCGGTGACAGAAGGTGCCAAGGTTTGCACAGACAGCGCTGGACTTGAGTGCGGTGATGGGTCATGGTTGTTCATCGTTGTCGCGGACGACGACGAGCAACGGGTCTGCGCTGCTGTTGGTGGAGCAAAGGCAAGAAAGAAAAGCGTATTTGCATGTTTCGGTGGACGCTCTTTTGTTTTGTTCTGTCTGTGAATGGAACGATCGCGTTATTGTCTTTGAACAATAAGATATTCGATTATTAGGTAATCAATCAGGAACGAGGCTTATGCACAACAATGGACAACAGTGGATAGGACGGTAGTAGTAATTCTACCCATTTCTGCAGCATCCTTGGAAAAACGTATTTCACGATCACTCCCAAACCCCGTTGTTCCTCGGACCCAAGTTGAAACGCTGGACATGGTATTGTCCTTGGAGTGACTCGATTGCACTATTTTTGGTTTGGTCCTTTTTATACCTCGTCTTCCCCGCTCCAGGCCGACGGAGCAGAACAATTGTGTGTCCGGTAAATGTATTCATACTAGATTTTAAGGATCTCGTGTCTCATGGCAGGCACGACGCTGGTGGTCGCCGCCGTTGGAATAATTTTAGCCAGTAACATGTCAAGGAGATCCTTGAGTTGATTGTTGCGTACCATTAAGTATGTCCCGGTCGACGCAAATGACCTCTGTAATTTGGCAGCGACTCTGTGACAGAGATCCTGGGTCTCGACACGCTTTGTTGGCGTGTCTCAAGTCACTAGTCGCCTTTGTGGTTTCGCCATGAAATCACCTAGGTGACAGCAGGTCCTCTAACTTGGCCAGCACTGCGTGGTATGTGTGTATAACTCATTTCGTTATGCCGCACGCACCTGATCCTGATTGGACTACGGTCATTAATACCTTGGATGTGGTGACGATGAAGCGGCACGTCAACGGACTGGTGCCCTTCACTTTTGATCCTTGTCCAAGCTGGTAACAATGTATTTTGACTGTGGTCAAACCACCGAATCATGAAAAATGCTGCAATCGTACCAATGGCCCCTGTCCGACAGAAGATCCAAGCGGCAGGTCAGCGGGCGCCTTTGTCGATCATTCGCGACAATCAGCTCACCGAATGAAGAGGACAGGCCAGGCGATGGTCCAACACCGACCATGTGTGTTACACATAGACAATGCGCTACAACTGGACCAGCTGTCCAGTTACATTGTTAAAGCGAACTATGAAGGATCGCTTTGATGTGGGCAGATCAAGGCAAAGGCCCAGGACACAGGTTAGGACCCTGAACTATGCTGGAGCATGAAGGTATAAAGAGGCACCTT
>JBBPJP010000190.1:0-39449 GCA_038088775.1 Boletus barrowsii
CCGCTTCGTTTGCTCAAATGCCACACGCTGTTCTTCGAATGCTCGTGTTCGGAGCGCAAGATCATTCTCGCGGTCAAGCTGAGCACGTTGAGCAACGCTAAGTACCGAGTTGAGGTTTTGAATGGCTGCGACGATAGCCATACTTTGAGCATGATATTCTTGGGCGAGAGTCGTAGGTGAGGGGACGAGGGCTAGAGAGGAAACGTTTGTATGCGTCTGAGCGTCATCGGCACACAATCGCACCTCTCCGGACGATTGGTTGGTTGGATATGGATAGTGGAGAACTATGGGGGTGTGACTGGGTTGCGACTGGTCGGGCTGATCGGGGATGATGTTGATATTCGCCCGTGTTACGAAAGAAAGGTCTGGGGGCGGTGATTGGGATGATGGTGGGTGAAGGGGCGAAGCCAGATTCGCAAGTTTTGCACTAATAGCTTGTAAACGTTCTTGTCGGGACAGTAAATCGATAGTCGCGGATAATGAAGGCTGCAAATCCTGCATCGTGGCGTCCACGACTGCCGAAGAAGGTGAAGGCTCAGTCTGTTCTCTGGAGGCAATGTTTGTGATGACAACTGAAGGGGTAGCGATCTGGGAGGTCGTGATCGCCGTCGTATTGATCAATGGGGTAGAAAGCGCAGGAGTATAAACATCCCCCTGGTCTAGAGGTGGAGCCCAAGATGCAGGTGTGGTAGGCGACGAGCCAGGTGGTTGGGGTAAAACTTCGACGGGTGGAATAAGATTGGCATCTTCAATTTTGCGCCTTACGGTGCTGATACGCATAGGAGGTGATGGCAACCTGGAAGCCGTACCATGGGCAGCATTGGCGATGCTGTTGGACGGACTGCCATTCATTTGGATGCGCGACGCCAAAGAGCCATCGGGGTGGCTTGTCGATGCATGCCAGCTAGAATCACTGCCAGCTAATTGCTGAAAGAGGGTCGGTCTGGAAGCTGTTTTGGGGAAGTCACCGATGAAAGCAGGTGATATGGACAATGGTGAAGGGGTTGGCGAGTGATAATCGGCATCATCCGGCTGTGGATGGGAGATGCGACTGAGTAGCTCAGGCTGTTTCCCTATCGAACTGAAGCGAAAATCTTTGAATGGGAGGGGGGCAAGTGGGACAGGGGCTGTAAGGGGATTTGACGCCTCCAAGCTACCCCCCGCACTGATTTGAGGCTGGGAGGGAAGCAAATGCTGCAAGGGGCGACCGAACATGGACTCGGGCATGGTTTGTGATGTTGTGGTCGGTGGAAGAGATGCGGCGACTGCGGGAACCAAACGTTGCTAGGTCTGAAAGACGCCCGATGCATATATTTAGCATGTACCATGAAATCCGTTCAAATACCATCACCTTTGCAAGAAAAACGACAAAGAAATTCGGACGAGGGCCTGTGCGGCCAAAAAATCAGAGAAAACGTGGAGATCGCCTCGCGGTAGAACGGACGAAGAAAATGAATCAATACTCTCCTGGAAATTGCCGACCTTGGGCGTAATTACAAAGACAGGGTCGATTTACTAATAGTTATCTAATCGCCTAGTGTTCTCCGAGCCTCAGGCCTCAACAATGAGCCTCGCCAAGTCTGTCTGAACCAACGGTGTATCGGAAGCAGAGGCGTCAACAAAATCCCCTTCTTCATCGGCCTCACCTTCAACGCCGATCCCCGTCTCAAATGCTTCCGAGTCGTCGATCCCTTACTTCTGAGAACGAGTCTTCCGTGCTGATTTGCGACCTCTGGTTTCTTTCGTTTCATGCGTTACCGGTGGTCGAAGAGAAGCTGCACACAGAATCGTCAGACGCTAACACGCGCCATGGTATGGAAACATACCATGGATGACGGGACACAGATCGTATATTCTGTACAAGTGCAGGACGGCTTGTTCCTTGTCCTTGGCCTCAATCATCAAATCTGTTTGATCAAATGGGGTCGACGGGAACTGATCAAGGAGGACATCGAGGACCTACCCATATCATCCGGGAGCCCCTCTGGCAGGGTTTGACACCGGTCAGAATGCGCTCGCAGTTCCATTATGCTAACAGCCCCAGCCCTGGGTTCGCTATAATGCTGCTTAGGCCTGATACCTCGTCGCTTAAATATCTCGTTTGCTTGCGTGATTATGGCAGATGGAGGAAGACCAGGGGACGGATGAAGCATGTCATGATGGTAGTCGAACACCAATGGTACGGCGAGCTCAGTACAGATTGGCAGCAGGTCTGCGGCATTATAGCAAAGCTATGAAAACGTCGTCAGCATCAAGATATACGATGGCCTGAAACCTCTACCTCGTCGTTCTCGAGCACTAACCGCGCTCGAACGCGCGCAGGTAGCTTGTGTTTTATAACGTCCTTCATCCGCGCCAGTGCCGCTCCCTTGTCGCCATATACACCACCTCCGTGGATGATCATCACTCCATCTTGATCAATACCCATGCGGTCGAGCATCTCAGCATGATACTCGAGTTCGCGAATGCTTGAGCAGACGACAGACCCTCGAGGCGAGCCCAGTTGGGTGAACTGACCGGGGTGCGTTGTTAGTCGGTGTCCGTATCTTTTGGCAAGGGCACCAATTTGTGCGAGGACTGCGGCGCAATACTCAAGAGAATATCCATAGGTTTCGTGCGATGCATAAGGAAACATCTCTGATGAGCTGAAGCTAATTTAGAGGACTGACAGTCTAACGAGCACAAACCTACATTCTCATGAATCGGATGTTCTGGACAACTGTCATTTAGTAAGGGTAAATCATAACTTTGGCAAAGTACTTGCATTCTTCTCGTTCCATTCTATAATCTTTAACATGTCCTCAGCATTCTGTCTACCAAGATCTTTGACCCAATCGATGCCATTCTTTTTGATTGTATTGATTCTAACCCACCATATGAGAGACCGAGTTTCGTCCTATTATAACATGACTGACCGACATGTCCTGGAACAGAAAATGGCCTCATTCGCGGGCTTCGTGTTCCGCAGAACGGTATTTATACAAGCGTAGCCTGCAGAGCGAAGAAGTGATTCAACAGAAGATGTAACGAACCTAATCCTTACCCAATCGTCCTTTGAAAGGAGTTGCCTTCTTTTCGACGTCAGGTATAATATAGATAGGCTCAGGTTTACAAGCACGCTTGCGCTTTTTCGGGGGCACCTCCGAATCAGTCTGTGACGTGGCTCGTTTGCGAGGTTTGCGCGTGTTCCTTGATTTGAAATGCCTCTCTTCCCCTGGCCTCTTGACATCTTCGACGGTGACCTTTTTCGGCGCGGCCTTCTTCCTTAGTGTCCGAGGCTGTTTCTCTGGGACTTCATCGACATCCTCGAGAGGTGTCAGATCGGACTCGTCTTCCATGACCAGTGCAAGGTCCTCGTCAATGCCAGTCGAGGAATGGAGGATGGGCCTCTCCTGGACGGAGACAGAGCCAACAGATCGAGTTATGGGCGCCATCGAGGCAGCGATCCGAGCAGTACGACGGGGGGACCGAACCAAGGTGCCAGTAGGACATTCCAGCGCAGGATAGGGGATCGACCAGACCAAAAAAAGAATCCACAGCCGGGGATCGAACACAAGCCGGCTCGAATCGAGTCGGAGATTGAAGAATATCCAAATCGAGTGTGACTAAGCGCTCAGCACATTTTCTACACGTCCTTGCCATGGTTCGAACTATAATCAAAGGAGGTGAGTATATGCTCCGCTTGTACGCGCACATTTCATTTCTAACCATCCGAAACCAGGCGTTTGGAAGGTCTGTGGCATCTCGAGACCAATCGTGTGATCTTGCTAACAAGTCTGCCAGAACACCGAGGATGAAGTCCTCAAAGCTGCCATAGCAAAGTATGGCAAGAATCAATGGTATGACATCTACTTTGCTATATAGTCATCGATGACGCTCTGGCAGGGCCCGAATATCGTCTTTGCTTGTCCGCAAGACACCAAAACAGTGCAAGGCTCGGTGGTACGAATGGCTAGACCCTTCAATAAAGAAGACGGAATGGTCAAAAGTAAGTTTCGTCTCTCTCGTCTCATCACAATCTCACACCTCGCCGGCGTTTTAGACTGAAGATGAAAAATTACTCCACCTCGCCAAATTAATGCCGACACAATGGCGGACTATAGCACCTATGGTCGGGCGAACTGCGACGCAATGTTTGGAACGATATCAAAAACTGTTAGACGAGGCAGAGGCCAAAGAGAATGAGGAACTAGGTCTGACGGGGCCAGGGGATGAAGCTGGACCGAGTGCCGACGACATTCGGCGACTACGACCTGGTGAAATTGACCCAGATCCTGAGACGAAGCCTGCACGACCAGATCCCATTGACATGGATGAAGATGGTAGGTCACTTACCATTATCTCTTCATCCTCCTTGATCGACTATTTTTTGCAGAAAAGGAAATGTTGTCAGAAGCCCGTGCCCGTCTAGCCAACACACAGGGAAAGAAAGCCAAGCGGAAAGCTCGTGAGCGTCAACTGGAGGAGGCACGGCGATTAGCTGTTCTCCAGAAAAAGCGTGAACTGAAAGCAGCTGGTATAATGTTCGTCTTTATACCACTTTGAAATCCGCATAGATGTGCTCATGCACATCATTATAGTGTGCGATATAAATCCAAGCAAAGGGGGATGGATGTGAGTATCCACTTGCGATATTTTTCAGATGTTTATTTACGGGCCAAACCTCTTCAGTATAATACGGATATCCCTTTTGAAAAGAAACCTGCACCCGGCTTTTACGATACCTCCGAAGAGCAGGCGCGTATAACCTCTGCCCCCGTTGGCCAATCCCTCCGGCGTCTCGAGAACAAGCGGAGAACCGACGACGACGAAGCAGAGCGTAGAAAACGTCAACGGCGCAACGCAGAAAACAAAGGCAACGAGTCCCACCAAACTAAATTCGTTGCAGCCCGTGATGCTCAGATTCAGAAGCTTAAAGAGGCTGAGAGCATCGGTCGTCGGCGAAAGTTGGTATTGCCTACGGCTCAGGTCGGGGAAACAGAGCTAGAGGAGATTGTTAAAATTGGTCAAAGTGGGGAGAAATCCAAGGCTCTGGTCACGGATGGTAGCGCTGCCACTGCCAAGCTGATTGGTGAATATGAAGGCCTGGAAGGCGCACGGATGGCACGGACACCTCGAACAGCACCTCAGCGTAAGTGTTCTACATTGCCCACAGATCAAGTGTGTTCTGACTTGGGACGGTATCGACAGAGGACAATGTCTTGACCGAAGCTCGAAACCTGCGCAATATGACAATCGCCCAAACCCCTCTGCTTGGCGACGAGAACACACCTTTTCATGTCGGACCAGGTGGTGGAACTGGTTTCGAGGGTGCCACACCCCGTCACCAAATTGCATTCACCCCTAATCCTCTCGCAACACCCTTGCATAGCGGTGTAGGGCTCGACAGTCTTGCTACGCCCCGTGGCGTTGGTGCGACACCGCTCCGTACACCGCGTGACAATCTGAGCATCAACCCCACAACGGGTATGGTGTCTGGTGGTGAGACACCACGTGAACAACGACTTCGAGCTGACTCTGCCAAACGAGCTCTGAAAACTGGTTTCATGAATTTACCGAAACCAGAGAATAATTTCGAGTTGCTGGTGCCAGAGGACGAAGAGCAAGAGGAGACAAGTGATCCGATGTTTGAGGAGGATGCAGCCGAGCGGGACGCAAGGCTGAAACGCATGCGAGAGGAAGAAGAACAACGGATTCTCGCGAGACGGTCGAAACCTGTGCAACTCGGTCTGCCGCGACCAGCACGTGTCGACGTTGCTCAACTCTTACACGATCTCAACATTGGCGACAATGACGAGCTTACCGATGCGCGCCAGTTGATCAATTCAGAACTCGCAAGTCTGATGCTCCACGACTCCGTCGCGCACCCCCTTCCGGGTACTAACCTTCCCGGAGGCACCGTTTCAACGTATGAGATACCCGACGATGACGATCTCGCACAAGCCAGATCCCAGATTCACTTCGAACTTGCGACAGCAATTGGATTCCCAGACGCCACGGAGGCGCAGCTCAAAGGAGGATTGCTCACTCTAACAAACAATGGAGAGCAAGATGAGTCTATCTCTTGGGCGCACACCCGACAACGGCTTGCATTCGACAAGAACGCCGGAAAATGGGTAGACCCAGACATCCTCACCCTCGACGAACGAATAGCAGGCTACTCTGCCCTCCTGGATGAATGCCGAGAAGAAATGTCCAAAGAGGCAAGTAAAGCTACCAAGATAGAGAAGAAACTTGGTATCACGCTTGGAGGGTATCAAGCGCGCAATCAGGCGCTCGCCAAGCGTGTCGCCGACGCGTTTGGCGAACTGGTCAATGGCCATATTGATCACGAGAGCTTCTCGCGTCTAGCTGCACATGAGAGCGCCGCTGGTCCTCGACGGGTGGAGACGCTCAAGGAAGAGGTGGAGATTCTCCAACGGAGGGAACGGTTGTTGCAGGAGAGATATGGAGAGTTGGATCGGGAGAGACGCGAGGCGGCGTCGAGAGTGGCGACACTCGAGGAGAAGATTATGGCAGAGGCGGAGGCACTGAACGAAGCTGCCCTTGCTGAGATGGAAGCTGAAGGCTGAGTGTCATTGTGACGATTCACATCATTGTACTTTTTGCTTATTCGTGGCTGATTATCATCCTGTAGTGGTACATTAATAATGTACACGATGCACTGTGGGCCTCGACGCGGTCAGAGATCCGAGAATTTTGCCCATCGAACCCAATCATCAGATTGATACCTTGAGAGATCTCGGACTGCACATGGAGTGGCGCCGGAAGCACTGCTCCTAATCACCCGGTACGGAACGAGTAGATCCTTTTCCACCTTTTCGCCAACAAGGAGACATCAGTCGAATTCCAGGTAAGAAGGGTTCGATGATGATCATCGATCATCGAAGGGGCAAAACGGAGCGCGCGTACGGTGCAAGAGGGGAGTTCCTGTCCCCTGATCAAACGGCATCCGGCATCCGGCATCACCATCGCGCCGCGCAGCATGCCACATCCACGACAGAGATTCGGTATATGTAAAAAAAGAAAAGAAAAGAAGAGAAGAAAAGGGGTGGTGAGCTGTCAAACCAGCCACCCACGTATGAACACGAAAAAGGTAGGATTCCAGCCATTGTGCCTACTGCCGTATACATTGAGCTGTCACTCGATCCGGGCGCAAGAGCCCAAGGATCTGAGTCTGATAATAATCTCTTATCCTTATCTGCCAGTAGCATATCCAGGGCAAGGAAAGGAAAGGAAGTGTACGCAACAAAAGGGCTGGATCGCCCATGATGAGAATGTTGCGAAAAAAAGGTGATATTTGATGGAGCGAATGTGGTCTGTGGACCGGGCCGCTGGGAACGGGGCCGCATGCAACATGCATGCTTGGCGACGAGGAGATAAGGAATGTTGGAATTCGGTGATATGAAGTTTTGATTCGACTCGGAGGGCCGGCGAGGATTGTCCGCCGGTGTGCTGAGTGCGGTTTTGCTGCACTGCCAGGATTCAAGGTGACGCGTGCGACCCCAATCTCACATTTTCTACTACCCCACACCCAAAATGCCTTTTCCTCGTTCTCGACGCCTCTTTTTCGCTCTCCTCGCCATTCCCGTCCTCTTCCTCCTCTACCTCAGTTTTCCCGCCTTATTGCCCACGAGCGTCCAGCCGTCCGGGCTTCCCGACGAGATTTTTGGCCTCCTCCACTTTGTCACATCCCCCGCCGAAGCAGGCCGCGTCATCAGCGCCATAGGAGACACCCCCAGCGCTCAAGACAGCGCAGGAACCGCCGTACATGCCCTCGAAAGCGACGTACAGCTCGGAGAGGCAGTCGCCCCGGACAAGCCCATCGCGATGGCCTGGTATGCGCTCGGAGCCGTCACCCGTGCAGGCGGGCTACCCGCGTCGGGTCGGGCCCGCGGGCGGTTCGCAGGTGGACCTGGGGGATGGGATGCGCGGCTGAAGGTGATGCGGGAAGAGCACCCCCTCGTCGTGTTCTCAAAGGTACGTCCGGTGGTGCTGTGCCCGTGTCTACCCGGTGCGCGCGCGTGCGTGCGCTCAGAACGCTCACAGACTTGCTACCCTGTTCCTCGGTGGATATTGTAGTCGTATTGCCCGTGAGCCGTTTGGTTTGTTGCTAGGTGATACCCTCCGGCTCAGGGTTCATGTTTAGGTACTCGAAACGCGCAAAGAAGCTGCTTGAAACGTATGACCTTTCACCAGCGCCAAAGGTGATCGAGGTTGACTTGCGAGGTGGGTCTGTTGGATTCCAGACCATGGTGGCGTCATTGATGCGATCATGCGCTATCAGCGGATTCGGCGCACATCAAGACGCTGCTGATACGCCTGACGCACCGGTCGACGTTCCCAAACGTTATTTTACATGGCCGCTCAATAGGCGGATCGGACGAACTAATTCGGTTGCATGAAGAAGGCCGGTTACAAGACATGCTGGAGAAAGCCGGCGTCCGGGTGAGATGGACGGGAGAAGGTGGCGAGGGTGGTGTCTAGTCTGGTACATTCATATCATTCGTCACTGTTCGGATCCAGATCCAGAGCAAAAGTCAAACTTGGGGTATCTACTGAAACGACAAGAAAGAGATGCCCCATGTCCATCCATGTCATGTCCCCGTTGGGTCCGTAAGAGAGGAAATTGTGTCGTCATAGTAGATGGCGTATCTAAGAAATTGTTCGTGAGGTATTATATGAGCAATGTTATCCACAACTATAGTCTCCATCTCGTTTGAGCCAGACATGTTCCCGTTTCCGGACGAGGCTTGGCTAGCTCGGTCTGATCGCGTTGGGGGCGGTCATTTCCCTTTTCCTTTTTTCTTTTCAGGCTGGACAGTGGCACCTGCTTCGAAAACCCTCCGAGTCAATTCGCCATTATCGTGTAGTCTCCGAATTTCAGCCATGACGCTCTTGACGTCGGGTGCATCCATCCCGACGGGCTGCCCCCCGACCAACAGCACAGGCAGACCGGGGACATGCGTGAGGCGTGCTAAAAGGGGCAGGAGAACGTGTGCGTCCTGGCGCTGATCTGCTTCGACCACAAGGGGTGCAGGATGCAAATGCAGACTGTCCAGAATATGCCGTACCTCGCGCGAATCGGGGGAGTGGAGCTAAGGGGTGACAAAACGACGGTCTCAGTTGACCGAAAACAAGGGACATGGAAACGAGTGCATGCGTGCCTTTGTGAAGAGCATGACAGGGAAGCGGGTCCATATGTGGTTGACGAGCCTGTCGAGCTCGTCCTTGGCGGACTCGCTGCGGGGGTCAAAGTCGAGGACGAGCTGGGGGTCGAGTGGGGAGTTTGGGTCGACGGACGGGGGGAGGACGTTGCGTGGAAGGGCTGCGATGAACGCAGAGAGCGCGGCGAGCTCCTCTGTTGGGGAGAGGGCAAGGGTGGGGCGTGTTGGGCGCACCGGACGGAAGCGATTGGTCACCTCGCGGAGTGGCTCAGACGGAAAGTGGCTTTCATGAGGACGGCCGTGGTCAGGTAGGTGAGTGAGGAGCGACCTAGAGATGTGGGGGGACGGGTAGGCAATAAACAGGAGGTAGCAGGAAAAGGTGAAGAGGGAGAAGAGCGCGAGGAGGGCGGTGCGGTGTTTTACGCGATGCTTTCTCGGGGAGGCGAGGGGATGGAGGAGAGGGCCTGGGAGAGGGGACATCATGGGTTGGGTGTGAGCCGAAGGACAGGCGGGTTTTAACGAGAGACGGGTTGAAGGAGTGCGGCGATGCATGATGAGGTACTTTCAATATCCTCGTCGTTCCTCGACAGCGCATTAACGTGCGAAAATCAGCGCTTGACTTATCTTATTGCCGTCCTACACTCGAACAGCAGCCCAGCATGTGCGCAGAGACGTCTTCTTCCCCGGAGCAGCAAGTCGACCTTATCCGCCGTGAAACGAAAAAAGACACGTCTTGTCGTTCTGACACCGGGGGGGGGGCAATCTACGTCACAACAAAACACAAAATAACCATAGATCCGAATCAGATCTTGAAACTAGCTCGGGTAGTAGATAAGCAGAAATTTACGCAACAGTCCAAGATCTGAGGGTGCAATAATGTAATTCGCTTTAGTCAAACTCCGACTAGTGTCTGACCACGCAGTGCCAACTTGCCAAGACCAGGAGGAAAACATGATACGAGCGTCACGGACTAGGTGTCAAGTAAAAGACATGCGTTCTTATAACGGTACCATCCCTATCATCTCAAACTCGTCTTCGTCTCTGTCAACGTCAACCCGGTCTGTCGATGTCGAGTTCGTCGCTTGCAATGGACTGGCTCGTGTTGGCTTGGCAAGAACGGGCTGTTCTGCCGAAAAGTGTTCGCGAAGCCGGTTCATTGCTTGTTGTTGGATCTATCCGGCAACAAAGCATAATCAGCCGATGCTATCTCATTACGAAACGCGACATACTTCGCTCGCCACGGTCTTGCAAAGGTGCAACAGTGGTCCCGTCAGTCCGAGCATCGCTATCGCCCACCTGTCGGAGAAACGTCGCTTGAGTACATGCTTGTCAGTCTCCTCGTGGTACTTACGCCATAGTGGCCATCGTAATGACCATCACAAAATACAGCGGGTTGAAGAGCACCGTCATCGCCTCGTTCCATCCGAGTACAAGCATGACTCCGTATATCCAATAAGGTACTTGTGCGATGGACGACACCGTGCTTCGCTTCGCTTCCACAAAATACGCGTCTGCATCCCGTTTGAAACGCGCGACGAGATCGAGGTATTTGGATTCTGAGAAAATCACAAGCGACGAAGCAAAGTCAAACTCTTCCTCGGTAGCGTTCGCTGGTGAAGCAGGGAGGGTATATTGGAGCGAGGAATCCACCGGTGATATCTTTGAAAACAACGGAACGAGGGCTAAAGTCTATACATATGCGTTAGCCATTCTTCCCAAACCATAAAGTAAAGGTCATACTTCGTCCTTTGCTTTGCGGAAAGCACCCTCGATATCATCGTCGGGCTTCCACACCCGAGGAACCCCATTTTCGTCATATCGAAAGCTTTCCTCAAAGTGCATGCGGAGCTTGCCGAGGATGGCGGTATCCGCGGTCAGTTCATCAATCTTGGCACGAAGAGCCTGCCAGGCACGTATACGTAGCAACCCAAGTGCGGTCTCGTTCTCCTCCTCGGTGCAGTTGAACGCTACAAAACACACATGAAAATGGTAACAAGGTGCAGAAAAGGGGGCTTACACGTTGCTTTCTTGAGGTATGACGATTCGGCCCTTTCCAGCAACTGCCTGAAAGCTCCCAATACCTTGTCCCACATGTCCGGAGTAGCCTTGTTCAAAGCAACGTCTACGGGTTCAGAAATCTGTCTTTTGAAATTCCTCTGCATAATAGTCAGCCAACGCGGATTGTTGCATGTCTCGTCGAGAGTGCAAGACTCACTTCAATAAGGTTAACCATCTTCTTCGTCTCGTCCTTCCTGAAAACCTCCGCGACGTTGGAAATTTCTTCTCTCAACAACCCCAACTCCTCCTCCCAACTCCATTCTTCCTCCTCGATGCAGGCTTCCTTACCGCAGGCCTGGAACCGTGTTTCACACTCAGTCGTCGCTTTGCCTACAACATCTCCAAAGTTGTAGTCCGTACTGTTACCACTCAAAGTAGCATGCAGCGCGGACTTGAAGCCCGACAGGCACGATTTGTGTAAGTTCTTGAGTTGACCAAGAAAGAGGGGGCTGAGTGTAGAAGTGATGGTGGCGTGTAGGTCAAGGCGTTTCCGGGAGTATACACCTTGGTGGTAGCGCGAGGCGTCACGGTCATAGCGGGCTGTGTCACACACCAGTCAACAAAAAGCGGCAAAGATCGCGGGGGACGACGCACCGAGTGCTTGATCTCTCCAATTCTTCATCAATGCACCGAGTCCTTCAACAATTCTTCCGCCTTCAATCGGTCGTTTCTGCGATTTTGCCTGCTCGTTGAATTCGACGAGTGCATGAGTAGAAATCTCGTCACAACGGAACTGTGCAAGAAGTTCCTGTTGGGTCGGCAAGTCTAGATCTTTGTTAGTTTGGACTTGTTCCTGTCGTTCACAACGGTATTGGTAAAGGCTGTTACGTGACACCAGGAGGTACATACCCAGATGTTCTCCATGTAAACAGCAACGCCGTCGGCCGGAATTCTCTTGTGATAAACATCCTTGAAGACATAGTCTTCACGCCCCTTGATCGTGAAGCGTTCTCTTAAACGTGCAACATCCTCCTCGAATTTCTCCCCAGCGAGAATTTTGTGTGGGAGAGCGGTAAACATCAAATCAAAGTAGTCTGATAGCTGGACTTCTACAAGCCCTGGTGGCTTCGACAGTGAGTCCCAGATTCGCATGAGGTCAGCAGTCAGCGTGTTTTGAAGATTGGACAGGGGTGTGACGCCGAGGTGATCCCGGATAACAAAGAGAAGGAGTGTTCGTGACTGGGACCCATCTCGGACCCTCTTGCCAAACAAGCCGAGGTTGACTTCAAAAACGGTCTTGAGCAGCCCCATGTTGGCGCCTTGGTAAAGACCGACTTGGTGCTCCCACAAGTTGATAATCAAGACTTCTGAGGAAGCAAGGGAGAAAAGCGCAGATTTGCGCTCAAAATCCTGTAGTGCTATCAGTCGGCATGACGCAGGGGATGTAAAGATTAGTCGAACCTGATCCTCCCCTCGTTCACGGCCGTCCGTGCCCTCTACGTCCATGACCATGATACTCATACCTTTTCCTCTGCACATCCATATACCTGGGCACAACTCAGGAGCATGCTTGACACCGACCCGAGGTCAAACTCACCCTTTGTTGTTTGCTGTCGCTTCGTCTCGTCCATGACATCGAATGTTGTTCCGAACAATCTGTTAAGAAGAGTACCTATGCAATCCAGACAAGGTAGGTAAGTATCGGATGGAACGAGGCGATGGTGACGCACTCTTCCCGGTTGACTGAGAGCCGAAGACGGCGACAACGTTGTAGTTGAATCCGGCGTCGCGAAGACCCCACCGTTCAATCTGGGTGGATAGGTCCGGGCTGTCGGGCAAGTCAGGTTAGTATGTTCAAAGTCGAAGAACGAGCAACGAAAATCGAGCGGCAGGCCGCAGCGACGAAAGAATGACGCGCAAAGGAAAGCACTCGCGTGAAATTCTTGTCGTCATTGATTATTTGTACCCGCTCCGAGGATCCTTGGAGGATGTGGCTATCAACGTTGGGCATTAGGAATGAGACCGACGTGGTAGTCGACCCGAGTTTTGGATTCGCGGTAGGCAGTACGCCGCCGTTCGCCAGCGGACCGGCGTGTTCAGCATTAGATGCGTCGGACATCTGATACACACAAAGAAATAGTGATGGACGTCTAGAAGGAGTGAACCGAGAAGGGTAGAGAGACTTGGATAAGATATACTAGCCAGTTGCTCGTAGTCGAACAAAACAACTCGTGAAAAAAGACTCCATGCGACATTCGTCCAGTTCGGACATTTCCGATGTCCGAAAGCTGTGATCAATGGTTAACGAGCAACTGCTTGGATGCCCGAGGCGAGATCTCATTTCCCATTTACACCGGGTCAACAGAACAGAAACAGAAGGGACAGGACAAGGACCAGTCAAGCAAACGGAAATCGAGCGGTACTCTAAGCATTGCCCAGCAGTTCGTTCAGTCCACAGTAGAAAGCTATATTTGGTTTCAGCACATGCAAAGGCACAGGTTTGAGGTGATCTATGGTGAATGGGAATAGCTGTCTAGATGCGATGCGCGACGCGTCTCCTGGGTCACTTGATGATTGACACCTCTGGCAACGCCCCATGCTTTTTCAATGGATGATTCGTGCCAATGCATCGTGATTCAGGCATAAGGGTAGCATACAAACGACCAACTCCCGACACCTGGCTGAATACGAAGCAACGCAGGTCCCCGGGCATTACTTGACAATGGGATTGACACCTCTAGCAGAGAGGTAGTCTTTCGCGACGCTAGGACTCTGCAAGAAAACGTCGTTGGGTTCTAGCAGCGAGAGGAAAGAGACAACGCACGAGGTTCTTGATGAGGTCGTATACACTCTTGTCATGATACCTGAGCCCTGTGCGTGGATCCGTGTACGGGGCCTGTTCATACTTAGCATCACGGAAAAGACGTGAAACGAGCGACGCACTTCAAGTCCTGTGATGTCGCAGTAGTGGCGTTGGGGCAAGAGCGAGGGAGGTGCTTCAATCGAAGTGTCTGTGAAAGGAGGGTGAGAGAACATCAACGCTTGAACCTGCGAGAACGTACATGTCGGGATGTCCTCCTCCTCGACCGTTGCGGTGGTCCCGTCAACATCCATGGCTATATCCCGCTCTCGCTCCCGGGCGAGGCGTCGACGCTCGCGCTCGGCGCGCTCGCGTTCGCGTTCCTGGCCAAGGACGGCCTTGAGGTTCTTGGTGCGGCGGTTGGTGTTTTTGGCATAGGCTGGGTTTTTGAAGGGACGCGGGAGGTGGAGGAGAGAGAGTTGTTCTGCGAGGGTCTGTCGGTGGTGTCAGCGATGTCAACATATAGCCCTGATGCGGTTGACGAACGGGGGTGTGGGATGTCGCGATGTCTACCGCGGGCGCAGGCTTTTTCTTTGTGGTGCCCTTGGGTGGCCTGTTCAAAAACCGTCAGCGAGGGCAGGTCACTGGCGGAGGAGTCTCTGACATGGTGCTCGACGATCAGACGTGATGGATCTTTGCACATTCGATTTTTTCCTCCCCCTCGTCGTGACCGGTCTCCGTTCTTTCCGTCTACCGACAGCTAAGTACTGTAGTTGATGGGGCAGTGCCAACCCCCTTGGCCCATTTTTTGGGCACACGTGTGGTCGTCGCGGTCATGCAACGTTTCCATAGTGTCCACCAACGTTTGGTCTACGCTTGTTTCTTTACCCAATTTCCATACTCCCATGGTCGCAGGGGTTAGAACAGCCTCAACGATTCAAATGGCAACCGTGATGCGCAACGTTGAGTTGAGGGCACACCGCTATTGATGGAAATTAACAGCCATGAAGCATGTGCGTGATGTGGGTTACCGAGCATAAAAGGTGGGTTTCTCAGCCGAATCCTTCTCATCAAACGAACAGCACACCGAACACCCTCGTCTTTTTCCAACCATGTTCATTTCTTGGGCTTACAAAAAGTACAAGGCCAACAAGGCGGCCAAGGAGGAGAAGAAGCAGCAGCAGGCGGCATCCATGGGCGGGCCCAACCCAGCTGCTGACCCATCTGCCAGTCAGGATGGCCATTTGGACGCCATGCAAAGCGAGCAGCCCAAGCATTAGGTTTGTGGTCGCTTTCCGCTCCAGTCGGCCCACTCTCAACCTGGTGTCTCTTAGATGGATACCCCGTCATGAATCCGTGTTCCCTAGTTGTACATGAATATACCATACGTAAGTGGGTGATTTATTACTTGCTGTTCGTTGTTGACATGGTACTGCTAGTGTCGATTCCACCTAGTATGATAATAGACGTTTCTTGATTTTTGTCGTGCATGGTAGTTACTACCTCTGATGCGCAGAATAAAACCATTTCTTGTTGAGTGAGTGACTTGTCGTTTTCTAAGATGTCCGTCGGAATCAGGAATCGAAATGCCAAACGAGTTGCAACGCCAGAAGCTTCCTTCTTTCTTTCTCTCTCTCTCTTCCACTCACACTCGCTTGTCCGTCGTTCCTTTCCCCCCCGCCATGGCGTCGCCGGACGTCGTCGCCGCCGCCCTCCTTCTCCCCATCCCCCTCCTTTCCCTCGCGCTCTCACTCTACAACTATCTCGTTCACAGATCTACCCCGATCAAGGTCGCCGTCCTCCTCCTCTTGGCTATATTAGCCGCCGTGTCCGGCGGGACAGCTTTGAGTGTCGCCTGTGGCGAGCCGCTCAGAATGGTGGCCAAAGTGTTTACAAACCTTTTGCATGCTGCATGTAAGCCGTGCTGTTCAATTTCCCCCGATTCCCTCCCATGAGTGATCCTGTACCCAGTGTCCGCTGTTTCTATATACGCCCTAGGTCCATCCTCCCAGACTCACGCATTCCCCCTTCCTTTCCTCGGTTTCTTCCTCTCACTAGCCGCCCTCCTCGTCGCTTGCGGTACGTCATTTCAGTCCCACTCGCTGCATTCCAATTTGATGTCATCTCGTCAGAACTCGTCACTTCTCTTATCCCGACGAGTCCTCTTCTCCTCCCAGCCTTGTTGGCGCTCGTATCGCGTGGCATCCTACTCATCCTTGCCATAGCTACCGCAATCCTCTTGCGCCGTCGACATGCAGCCGTCTCTCCGGAAGTCAACGTCGAAAAAGGTTGTGCACCCGACGAGTCGTCTGGAAAGACTCCCGGTCGGGTATCCTCTCCAACCCAAGCTACCTGGCCCTTCCCAGGTTCCCTCGCATTGCAAGACCAGCCAAAACGCACAACGAATGAACCTACCCCGCCCAAATTTCCTCCCTCATCGACGTTCACTCGTACACGCGACGTTGACGAATCCGCACACAGGATGGACAGGCAAATTTTGATTTTTCTCCCTTTGGCACTCACGATTGCGCAGACATTCGCCACCGTCTCTGCCGCCTTGAGTGTCGCTACTAGCATACTCGTAGATGCCGCGATCAGCCGAACCAATCAGCCTCAGCCGCACACCCTCTTTGCGTCTGCAACTTGCACGCTGCTATGGTCTTTTATGGTATTGGTCACCATTCAGTGTAAGTTCTCGTACCATCCTGAGCTCGCGTTCTCACCGAGTGCACAAGTACTTCCCGATGCGTATTCCTTGGAAAGGCAAGGTGTGATGCGCCACGAAGAAGCGTCGCTTGGAGGCAATCACGGCAGGTTTCCGCATGATAATCCTGTAACACGGAAACCAAAGCCTTCTCTCTCTCGACGCGAATCCGACGCTTTGCTTGATTTCCTCTCCCTGAGAGATCCGTTCGCTAGTTCACCGCCACCGCCACCACCTCTCCCACCTGTTGGGCTCGGTCTTGATGAAGTCGACGTGGGATGGAACGGAAACAAGGAAATTGGCATCCAGTACCGTTTTCCTGCGCCACGCTCCATTGTCAAGGGAGGTCGACGCAAGGGAAAAATGGCCTGTGTTAACGGAAAGAAACGTCTCGCTCATCAGGATTCCGCACGCACGCTGTTGCCGGTCCCAGAGACCCGAGGCGCAGAAGCAGATGTAGTGGGAGACAGAGAGTTTGGGGACGAAGCGAGGCTCGCGCAGCTCCTACTGCAATCCCTCAACGAAGGTGGTGAAGATTGCGCCAGTCCAAACACACCCACACCAGTGCCGACAGTGCAACCCCTTCAGGTGGCCCATGTACAGCAGAGTTCTCGGTGGAGTACGAGTACAACCGTCCAGTCCGTCATGTCTGCTTCGATTAGCAATAGGTCGGGCGTGTCAACGTATACGACTTGTGCGAGCGAGAAGCCCCCAACAAGCAGGATCTCTATGAACACCATCGCTTCCGCGCTCGGTAGTCGCAAGAGTTCAGAGACAAGAAGGAAATCTGCCATGACTGCGTCGTCCTCGAAGGGTTAGCGCACTCGAGGTATAGTCGAATATTTCATTTGTTTTGAGTGCGTCTGATCCCTTGCGCAAGGTTTCGTGTGCAAAGTTATCTCGACACCCCGGCTTGAGCTTGTTAACCAACTTCATTCCACTCGTTTGCAGACTCTCAAAGTTCACTCTTTTACTTCCCCAGTCAACGGTATTGTCAAATTACATTAATGTTTCTGGCACTTTCATTACTCTCTACATCGTCGATATCAGCAGTCTCAGCTCTCGTTTCGCATGCACGTCGTTCTTTGGTTCCCTTCCGTCTAGATCTCAGCTTTCAGATAATCCGCGCAAAACGTTCGTTACAACTGTCTCAGGTGGATGCACTCGAATTTTTTATTGTGTTTTATTGCATGTACTCCAGTGTCATCATTCCCGAAGCAAAATACAGCCCTGTATTTCTTGTACGCTAGGTTACTTCGTATCCCCCTTGGCGACAAGTATTATGCATATCATCCGAATTCCATGTTAATCCAGAGCGAACAACGATGGAACCGCCTCTCATGCATATTAATTAGAACGACTTTGAGACATCTAGGAAGTTTCTTAATTGCAGAGACACTTTCCTGATACGTCTTGATTTCTACAATCGATCTTGTTGAACATCTTCCGAGGGCCCACGAGCATGGCGAGACAGACGAGGATGCCTTCCACCTCTGTCGCGGCATTGCGCCGGATCGTCATAACAACTTGAAGGCTGGATCGATAATGCATGATGCATTGATGACGCACACGACGTGGGACGCGCGCAATCCTCGAAAAAAAAGTGATCGTAGAGAAAGAAAGACGCACCCCGAGTCGGTTGCGAAGACGACGACGTCCGGGACCCACGGACGACGTGGATCCGTCTCTTCGGCAAAGAAAGGCTCATCAGGGTCAAATCGAAGACGTCATTGGTCGTTTCGTCGACATCGATGATCAGCTGAAAAGGGGTGACGTCCGGAGGAGTAGGATGTAAGCCGGCTGATGGGTCGGAGATGCGTGCGTCCAGATACTTATCCCCTCCGGGTTTCCAAGGGTCAAGTAACGACAGACTGGAATCGTCTTCCCTTGGGGTGAATCTAAACCCGGATAGAACGGCGGCCGCAGCAGCAAGTATAGGTCAGTGTACTTATGCGGTAGGAGCGGGCAAGAAACCTGTCACCCTCGGTGGCCGGCTTGATAATATGTTTAATCTGGGGTCTTGACAACCCGTGGGTCGGGAGATGTAAGTAAGGTTGGAGGGAGAATATTAATAACATTGCCCCCTATTCTCTCTGATTTCGCTCGTTCTAGTCCCTATATTAATAGTCTCTTGAGAACTGACAGACCACAGACCTCGTGGAGAGTTCCATTCCCCAAGTTCATGCTTGATGGTTTACTTCGTGGTCGCATGGTCCCTCAGTGGTCCGAAACCTTGTAGATGTTAAACCCGACAAAGACCCGAAAGTTAATGAATGGTGTTACACCTATTTCATTAAGGGTAATCGACAGATGCCGCGTGCTTGCCCAAGGCGTAAAACCACCTGCTTCCCGGGCTGCCCATGGGCGATGCAAGAGTACCTGTAACAGCTGCCAGCTGGGGACTGTTTAGTTGCCGACAGAATGAATGACGGGGCTGACTAGGGCTGACTAAGATCCAGTTTGGTTTCTTTCATTCTTTAACCTTCCAGTCGCTCTCTTGTCCAACTCCTGTCCTTCCCATGAAATTTACCAGCCTTCCTTTCGATCTCGTCCACCAAGTCGCGGGCTATGTCGACTCCAGGCCCGACATTCTGCGACTTGCTCTTTCGGTCAGTCACTCTCGTTTACTTGGTTCGTTCAAAGCATTGACACGTCCACACAGAACAAACACCTCTTCCTCGGCCTTTGCCCCATCCTTTACTCTGACGTTCAGCTGGTCGACCTCGAGCAATGCTGTTCAACATTGACAATGCTTAATCACCGCCCCGATATCGCCCGCCATGTACAAAAGCTGCTCGTCCGTTTTTCTACAGCTCATAGGGCCCCCTCGGTCGAACACGACGGGTATAATATTTCCAGTCTCGTACATAGCCTTGCGCACTCCCTGGATGCACTCCACACATTCGTTTGGGATGCCGAGGAAATTCCCCGGCGTGACGACATGTGGTTCGCACTGCGGATATCGTAAGAGACGTTCCGTGGGTGTCGGATCGATAATCTCTGACTTACCCACCAGCTGTCCACGGCTTACAACTGTCGGCACCTCTTATGGTGCACAGCTCCCAGACAGCCATAGCGAGGTTCGTTTCACCGGATTTGGGTGTACCATTCTGACATTCATTCTGTTCAGCTTTTCCAATTCAAAGGACTGCGCGGTTTCACCCTCAACGTGAAACGAGGATTTTACGAGCGGTTTGCAGACACTGATCTTCAAGGTAATCTACACACATAAATTCATGCAGTTGGCACCGTTCTTAGGAAGACAGAATTGCAGGCAGAGCCCAGACTATGGGACATGCTTATCCGCCGGTCTCTGGATTTAGAGGAACTGCATGTCAGTGGGGCACCCTTCATTTCCGCGCAGGCAGTGCGCCCCCTGTGTCACGCACGTTGGCACAAGTTGCACACTCTGTCTCTCGGTGACATTTTACTTGATGGGGATCCCCGCTCTGGCGTCAAGCCCCCGTTCATCACATTCCTTGAGGCACACCCTCAATTACGTTCGCTTCGGACATCGCGTACGGCGCTAAACCCCGCACTTCTCACATCTCTTACTTCCGGCTCGCTTCCTGAGCTCACTCACTTTAGCGGCGCGATAGAACATTTACAAGAACTAGCCCCCATTCACCACCAAATCACCAGTGTCGCGATTGATGAACCCTTGGTTATCCGAGATTTTGCGCCCTCATTGCTAGCAAGTGTTCTCAAGGGCCTCAAATCTCTAACCGAGTTGCGTGTCTGCTTTGTCTTTGAGTCCGCCTATGAAGGCGGGAGCTTGGTGCGGTCAATTGCACACGCATGTCCTGGGCTCACCAAGCTCGAGATCATCTGCACCCGCAAGTCTCCATTCACTATTGTACGTTCACTCGGTTGCTTTCTGTACCTTAACCACTCATTTCTGCAGGATACCCTCGCCAAAGCGGTCCGGACACTTCCTCGCTTGCAGCGTCTGCGAGTGACACTCGTTCGCGCTCAGCACGAACACTCGCTGCCCGTTTGTGCCGCCACGATCGCACACATGCTCCCGCGATTACACGCTTTTTCGATAACATTCGTTTCCCCCGACTTTCCGCTTCCGCATCACTTTGGCTCAGAAATAGGTCGCATCAGCGGTGACCCGGGCCATCCATTTACCGAGACAGGACATTACGTCGTCAAGACAGACCAACATGGCCTACCTACCTCTCTAGCGTGTACAGAGCAACGCAGTTCCCGCTCGCTCTTATCTTTTTTGAAATCGTTCCCTTTGCCCACCATCTCTTGGCGAAAAGCTGACCGGAAGGTCAAGAGAAGTAGTTATACCTTTGACTTGCACCCGAGTGCAAAGAAACGGCGCGGACCTGGAATGATTTTCGAGAAGAGTACCGCTGGCGAGGAAACGAGGGTCCTTGCTGTGCTGATGTCGCTGACGGGATTAGCGCTTTGGGGATTTTTCTCCTGAAGATATTTACACGAGATACCCGTTCGTTCTAGCCTGTAGGCTTATATTTCTGTAGCAAAGTTGAAACGTCGATGCTTGGTTATTATTAGTGTACAAACAAGGTTTTTTTTGTTTTGTTTACATGCTACTAGTTGGATACACACCAGCCTGATCCCCCTTGAAACACTTTCCACGCTGGCGTCTGTGTACTCCTTTTCCTCCGCCTCGTCGTATACCAGGCATGTCATTTCCAAGGTGACGTCCATGGACAGCGTACTTGCAATCGGTGTGGGTCTCGTCTTGCGTATCGTCGTGGATATCGCAACAGACAATGACGACAGAGTCGGTGGTATGTTCCATCTCCAACCGTTCAACGTCACCCATCTAATCCGACTCCCCCTCTTCTGTTTACAGGCGTCCTCGTAGGACTGTGGGAGGGGGTAGTCCTCAACCACTTTGTACGACGGATGCCGCGTTCCTTCGATCCTTATCTCGGATTTGGTTTCCGAATATTCGTGGACTTCCTCTTTACCCAATCCCTTTCTCGTCTTGCCCTTATCGCCCTTTGGGCCCTGGTAGGTATGCTCCTGGCCGACATTGCGCCAAACATTTGGCGTGAATCTGGTCTCCGACATCTTTACCGCCAAGTTCGCAAAGACGTCCGTCACGTCAAACGATCCGTCCCGCGTATCAGAATAAAAAACGACTTTCCCAGCGTACGCCTATTCAATAGATCGCGTTCGACGTCCTCGGACGTGTCGGGTTCGATACGGAGTGATAGAGCTACCCCCTCGCGGTCGCCGGCTCCTTCGCCCACCCCTAGCCGCACTCGTAGACCAGGACCTAGTCCGCCGGGCACCTTCCCTGGTGTCTCAGGTTGGTCAGAAGTAAGTACAGAAGTATCCGACCTACGCAGACGCGTCGTTACGAATCCAGGACCATCACCTGCTCTTATACCCTCGCGAGAACATGTAGCGTATGAACACATTGATACCACCCATGTTGCCACATCCCAGACACGGACCACTACCACCAAGGATACAATTACAATCAGACAAACCCAAAACGAGTCCGTTCGATTGGAAACCGCTGCTGACACAACCATGTTCGGTGCCACTGCTGCATCGATATCGATTGAACCCGTTGATGACCCATCGCGTCATAACCCACCCGTGATACCCGATGACTGGGTGGACATTGACCATCCCACACCTGCCAAGTCGAATGAGCCGGTTGCTCCTCTTCAACCCGATCCTGATCCAACCCCTACTCAGCCAGGCCCGTCAACTCCTACCCAATCACGACCTGCATCCATCCTTGATCCTCCTCCGCCGATTCACATTCTCCCCGATATTCCTGATGTCGATCATGGTGATCGAGCATCACGCCTTCCAGATCAAATTCCCCTCCCCGAGTCTCGCGCGGCTTCCGTGATTGGCGGTGTATATGACCAACCCGAACCCCGGAGTGCTTTGCGCGACACCCTTCGTTCTCGTGTTGACAAGGCCACCTCTGAGATCGGGGTAAATCCCGCCAAGCCCCTCGCACCGATCGTCGAAACGCAATCAATAAAAAGCCAGTCTACAACGCGTAGCTGGACCTCCTGGGTACGACCCAAGTTCGGGCAGTCAGTTGACGTTACCGTACCCGAACCCCCTCCTAAAGAAACTCAGGGAGAGCCTGTGGGCCAGAGCAAGCCTGACGTAGGCAGCGCTGTTCAAGGATCGGAGCCTCAAATACCCACTCCTGCCCAAGTCGACCCCCCTCCTAGCATATTGACCCAACCTGGGGATGCTTCTCCGCTGTTGCTAAAGTCTGAACCGCAACCACAGCAGCAACAAGAACAGCCCCAAATCAGCAAATCTGGTCAGGTACCGGTATCTGCTGGCGTGGACAGCAGCCCTGTCCCACCTCAGGACGCAGACAAGAAAGAAGCAAGCAGAACGTCACCATTGGATTTACTTTCTCCGTCCGGCACACCGCCTCCTGCATTCAGCGAATTCGCTGGTGTTCCGGAGGGCCCTGCTGCAGGAGAGGGACCCATAGGGGGAGACCCAGCAACGCAAGATGAAGCGCCGACTGAACTCACCCCAGAGCAAAAGGCTGCCGAGGAGAAACGTATTGCATTTTTAACGACTCAGGTTCAAGAGCTCGAAGGATCGCACGCCAAGTTGAAGAAGACACTGGACAAGGAAGATGATCCGGCTAGCAGTCCCGCGAATGCCATTGCGTCGGATCTCGAGGACGCCGTAAAGATGCTCAGCTCCATCAAGGCTAGAATAGCGAAAAATAAATTCTCTAGTGAATCATCTCTTTTCCTCGTCCAAGCATAACAGCTGACACTCCGCCAGAACCGCCGCTAAATCCTCCGATAATTGAGATCTCTTTGACAACCAAATCAGTTGCAGAAGCTCAATATACGGTCACATCGGCAATCTTGGACGAGTTGTTAGCACGGGATGATGCAGGACCCATGACCATCCAATTTACGATTAACAGGAGCAAACCCCTCAAACCGAAGGCAGCAAAGGACGCAAAAGAAGCTGTCCAAGCTTTTGCGAAACGGTGAGTTTCTCTTGAGCTCTGTCGTACCCGAATGTCAGCTGACGGCACTGTAGACATCAATTCAAGGTGCGATTTGAGGCTGCGACCCCTGGTATTATCAACGTCACGTTCTAAGCATTCATCGATATGTACTCTGATGCTGTCAATTTTCAAACCTCTGCTTTTATCAATACCACGCTTTTGATAATACTTAAGGATAACTATTACAGAATGTGTATACAATCTATTCTGTATTGGTTTGCAATGTTGCGGACGCTTCTTGATGGTATTACTCGAACCACTATAGTATGTCTAGAATTGTATGGATAGCGATATGTCAATTGACGATGAAATGTTGGCGTCCGATTGGTCACGGGTATCAGGAAAAGCCTTGTGGCTCGGAGCGTGCAAGAGTTCAACTGGCTCATGTGTTGTGAGCACAATCGAGCGTATCCTCCGCGAAGTATCAACGATGCAAAAGGAACTAGCCTGGCGACTGGACAGTTTTGAGGCAAGCCGCCAATAGACATTTAGTCCAACGACCGGACCAAAAAAAAGCCGCATCAGGTAGCTGGTGGCTTGAGACCTATCCTGGAGAGCTCCTTGCAGACCATGTCCAGGCCGCCACCGACATCCCAATGAGCGCATTCCTCTGCAGAGAGCCTGCCAAGCACATAGGACGCCGCGTCACCGTCACGACCGATTCCGATGCGGAACCTGTAAAAGTTGGGATCGCCTCCGAGGGCAGCTATGACGCTCCGAACGCCATTATGCCCGTTGGCCGAGCCGCCAAACTTGACGGAGAGGGTCTTGGGTTTGTGCTGAAGCGAGTCGTGGATGACGATCATCGTACCTGGGATGCGGGTGGTGTGACGGAGTGCGGTTGCGACTGCTGGTCCGGTAATGTTCATGAGGGGTCCTGGCGCGTGTGAGCGAGAGTGGAGCTTGTGGGAGAGAACGTACTTGGTTTGAAGAGCACCAGGTCGACGTCGGATTCGCCGAGGATGACATGGGAACGACCGGAGAAACCGTCGAAGGCTCTGCTGGGCGACATGGGAATGGCAAACCGAGAGGCGATGGCATCGACGATGAGGTGACCGACACTGGTACAAGCTGGGTGAGTTAGCGCGGGTTTCTGGGACGAGACGAACCTGTGTCTGGTGTTCGGGAAGGGTAAATTACCGAGACCGACGACGAGCAGGCGAGACATGTGCACGTGACCTGGGATTGAAATGGAGGGAACATAGCGTCCTCGCTTCTTGTTCTTACACGATGTCGACCGCGACGACGGTGACCAAAAACCGTCTCCGCCATCGACGCCGCTCCTCAGCCAACGACACCCATGACGTCCCCCTCCGGTCCTGTCACAGTCTGCCCCATTCCATCGAAGCACTCGACCCCTCTGCGTCCGGGTCCGCGAGACAGTCTCTCGCAGCGCTCAGGTTTCTCCTGCTCTCATATCTCGAGGACGTCGAGAATCGCCTTTCCACGATCGACTCCCCCATCTCTGAAATATCGATCCCCGCATCACTCAAAACCAAAGGTGAACACACTGTCGAGGATGCACGCATTTGGGCGAGGGACGCTCTCGAGATGCTTCGTAGCATCAGGTCGGACGTCTGCTCCTACCTCCCAGACCTCCCAGATGTTCCCTCCCTGAGCAATGTTCGTGCACAATTCTCTAATTCCTTGGCGGACACCACTTCCGCAGTAGAGGACGTTTGCGCGCGTATTTCGGACAAGCATATCTCCGCTCTCTCTGTTCGATTCCAGTCACTTCAGGCTCACTTGACCTCCATGGACGTGCTTACGGCCGACTTGCACACCTTTCCTGTCAGCACACGTTTGTCAGGCCTTTTTGACTCGATCATGTCTTCTGATCTCGTCACTGAATTGTCCGACGACGTCACCGAAGCCGAGGACCTGGCTCGTGATGTCGCTTGTGCTATCAAACAGTCTCTACAAGGCTCAAAGCTCATTTATTATGTAGACTTGCCGCCACAGTGGCGGAACAATCCATTCGTCACTAGAGGATACCGGTACGTTTTTGACACATGCACGTTCCTCGTGTGTTCCTCATGGCAGCCATTTCAGGTTTATCCCACTTGAGAAGTGGCCGCTTATCGTACTCTCTCTGTTTGCATGGCATAACGAAACACGTGCGATACTTTTCTATACCTCCGCTTGCGTCGTTGCTTATTCGCATCCAGTTAATATCTATACCCATTTCATTCCGTTCATATTATGGTTAATCAACTGTATTCCTATATTTAAATCACCGTCGCTCCAAGACTTTCCTGAAACCGCATTCATTACGTTCGCCCTCGTTTGTCTGTTTACCAGCGTGGTATGGCACACCATGTCCGGATGTGCGCACCATCACGGTATGGATCTGTGCGCTAGAATAGACTATGTTGGCATCGGATGGTGGGTATCTCTGTGTTCTCTACCATACAGCGCTAATTCGATTATATAGGCTTATCAGCGCCAGTGTCGGCACCATTGTATACTATGGGTTCCAATGTCATCCAAACCTGGGGATTTTCTTCCTTACTTGCTGCTTCCTCACTGGCGTAGCCGGCAATGTGTTTCCGTTCCTCAGATGGTTCAATGATCCAGTATATAGGGTGAGGTGTCGTTCCTTTGGTCACCGTCAAAGTACTGACGGTCAGACAGCATATTCGGATTGTCTTCTTCATCTGTATGGCTTTCACAGCTATCGCACCCCTCGCCGTGTTAGCATATCTCCACTCACCACGCCAGGTAACTGCGTATATCAGTAAGTCACCTTACTTTCACCATCGTTCCAGCCATAGTCATTCGTGTATCACTGTAGGCCCCGTTTGGCCATCGTTGATTTCTTATTTGGTTGGCCTCGTTTTCTATGCATTCCGCATACCCGAATGCTTCCTCTCCAAGCGTTTCTCCCATTGGCTTGACTGGTGTGGGGGTGGCTCACACGCGATATGGCACACCTTTATCGTCTTGGCGATCAGCCAGCACCGGTCTGCTATCGCATCACTCCGGGACGGGATTTCCTGTGCATTTACTCCATCGTGACAATTGCAGAGCATGCCGTTGGTTACAATACAACTAATGGCCCAAGATGACTAGATTCGCTAGAGCTATGTTCTGATTATACCACTATCTATGTTTTCGTCTCGATCGTCTTCAACATACGGGTTAGCAGTGATAAGGGTACATGGTGTGATTACAGCGAGATAGCAATCTGTCAGATTAATTTTGCCTCCCGCTTGGCTTGTTGGACTTGAGCCAAACGCTGGCTCCGAAGGGTCATGGTCGTGCCCTGCGCTGCTTTCTTCGTGGTGGCTGCAGGAGCGGCGGGGGTCACTGCCGACTGCGATAATGATATGCGCGTGTCATCCGATGCAAATCCAGGAATCCGAATATTGTGGTTTCGTTCTGTACTGGACGGTAAGCAGCATGCAGTCAAGTACACCAAGCCAACTGACCGAGATGCAACTGCAAGTCCTTGACCTCGAGCGTATCCCCCCCACGGTGTTTCGCAAGCCGACAACCAAAGTTTGTCACGGAATCGATAAACTCATCTGCGATTTGCAACAGCAACTGCCCGTCCGCGTCAGCCACGGACCATACGACGTTGGGACATGGTGACATACATCCTCGACCTCGGGTTCAATCCGCGCGTTGGGATCGATGCTCGTGACAAGGTCTTGTATCGATCGCCGCATGCTCTGATCGCCCGGTGTATTCTTCCTCCTCGCCCGTCCGTCATCGAGCGTGAGCGATGTCGCGTCGTCGCCCCTTGCGATCTGTGACGGCGTCCCTGTCGACGACGTGGCGTGCCATCAGTTCCAACGACCAGCGCCAGAGTCAAACACGCAGAGACTGACCTGACATTCTCCCGCCCGTGATACCGCCCGTCAGCGTGGGCCTTCCCTGTTGCGCCGTCATCCACTGTACAGGGCCGGGATTCATCGTGTTGAGCAACTGGCTGATCGGATAGCCGTCGCCCGGCGTTGACGTGAGCGCCGGCGCCGGAGAGCCACTCTTGAAAGCAGACGCAGAGGTCGTCCCGGGGGTGGCGGCAGCAGCAGTCGTAGTCCCCGTCGCTCCCGTCGTCGTCTAGGAAATCGCATCAACCACACACGAACGCGCGTTCAAGCGACATATGCTACCTTGGCGGATGTCGTCCCCGTCGCGGTCGTCCCCGATGTACTCGCGCCCGCAGACGCGGTAGGCTTGTACTTTTCCGCGTATTCTTTGAGCTGGTGAACAATGCACGCGATTCAGTGGCGTGCTCGACGGACCATCGTGTATGCGCGACCGCACCTGCTGGATCTGCTGGGGATTGAGTTTGCCCTGCCTAGCGAGTTCGCCGAGCTGGCCCATGTTTTGTGCAAGGAGTTGGGCGATGCGTTCTCCGGTGATAGACTCGCCGTTTTGGCTCTTAAATGCGTTTCCCAGAGCGGTGATGATGTTCGCTGGGTTTTGCGGAGCTGGCGTTGCTGGCGATTCCGGCGCGTTCGTGGTCATAGCGTGCCCTGTGGTTATTGTTGTTGTGTGCAAGTCCACAATCCACAGTGGACCGTTCACAACATACGTGGGAATGAACTTCTATATTAGGAACGCACGAGATCAGAAGGGGGCAACGGTGGACATACCTACAATTATGCAAAGCTGAATCTGCAGACACCGTTCTGGTCGGGAGACCGTCGATTAGGTGGACTGAATAATCGTATCCAGATTGCTCATCTCCTCGGGCAGTGAGCGCCGTAGTGAGTTCTCCGAGCCATACGCGTTCGACGAATAGTTTCAAGTATTGGCTATAAAGTAAAGGCTACAAATTTGGCTGCCGATGCTAAAGAAAAAAGAAATCAGGCCACCTTTCAAAATGATCATGTCCGGGGAAAGGATAGATATTCCATGTGCCAGTGGGGATATAAGTAAATGATCATGTAGTATACAAATGGGTAATGATGTGCCTGAAATTAAGCGGAAGGTAGACTAGTTTACCGATGTGTACATGGGGGTCGTTATGTCAGGGGATCGAGCCAAGGACTCAACTCCTGTTGATGATGGGTGTTGGCGCTCAAGCAGTGACGGTAACAGAGAGGTGGCGTGGGACGACTATTCGAAGGATTTCACCATCGAATTCAGCTCGTACTTGGGCCAAGTCGGCATCGTAACCAAAGGATACACGGCGCTCAAAGTGGCCTAGTGTACAAAGTCAATTGACGAGCGTGCTTTGATTGGGAGAGGACGCACCGCCTTCGGGCTCCCACGAATCTGCGACGACATGTAATATGCGACGTTTCCTTGTCGCAATGGTGCTAAGGTGTGTATTAGTAAGGAGGACAAGGATTGAAAAAAAGCAGACTCACATTCCGTCACGTCTAAAACCTGGCAACCGGACCAGGAGGGCATGTTCCGACTGAGAAGATTCGACATTGATCCAAGTGTTTGCGGGGGGAGAATGGCAAAGGAAGGAATCGCAGGGGGCACGGCCATGAGCGTGCTGCTCGTTGGGCGTCAAGATTATTGGTTCTTCGGGTGCGGGGGTGGCAGGTGGAGCAGTAGCGACTCTGGGCAAGTCGCAGTGGTCGACCGGGGGAGAATAAGGAGGAGGAGGGGTGGAAGGGACAGCGTGTAGAGGACGGAGCTTGGGTGGGTCTGAATTTGTGTGTCGAACGGGATGGAAAGACGAGTCTTTGTCGTCGTGCTTTTCGTGGTCTGAGCACATTTCGTGGCAGAGAGAGGGAAGGAACGAAATGAAATCATCGCCAGTGGAGCAAGCGGGCGTGATTTGTGCTAGTGGCGTGAGAGAAATATGATCAGTGACATCACTACTTCATTCCGATATCCGACATCCGGTCCCTTCTCTGATGCACGTCAAACGCGTCACACTCACATCGAAAAAGAACTGGTGGATGGGTCCGTACGATCACAACTTGAACGAGGATTTTGCTCATTTGTTCACGACAGTCGAGCTCGACGAGCAGGACACCCGTCTCAACTCGTCCACAAACTCGTTCTCGTCCTCCGAAGAGACCAGCGTCGCTCCAGACGACGGCCACTATCAGCTACACGACTCGGAAAAGGATACCAAGTCTCCAAACCCTTCCATACCCGTATACAAGCCACCGCGCCACCCCACTTCCATCTTCTCCTTCCCGACACCGACCGCTTACTCCGCCCCACCCAACCCGACCGCGAACCTTGCCCCATGCGCACAGGGCTCCGCCTCCATCCTCTTCAAGTGCGTCGTCAAGAAGCCGGACATCGTGCAGCTCGAGATCAACGGAGAGATGCAGTCAAATGCCCAGGACGTCACTACCCAATTCCTTGCAGAGCTACGCGTTTATACGACCCTATCTCGCCATCGCAACATCGCTGCCTTTTTGGGATGCCTCGAGAACGTCGGCATGGTCCTCGAGTATATCGATGGACGCTCCCTTTACGACGTCATCCGCCAGCGTCCCCCTCTCAAGAGAGCAAAGAAAATCGACCTCCACAACCAGCTCCTAGACGGTCTTACCCATCTCCACTCATTTCGCCTGAGCCACGGTGATCTTTCCCTTCTCAACGTCCAGGTCACCTGTTCCTCGGATACAGTAAAGCTTCTAGATTTCGGCAGATCCGTATCCATGGACTCAATATTTGTGTCGCCCTCAGACGATCCCGTAGATCCTTTCCAGCATATCCACCCCAAGCCTACCAACACGCCGGCTTCAAAGCAACACCCAAAAATGATGGAGCAGATTCACCCCGGCACTCGCCCTTTTGCTGCTCCGGAAGTATTACGCGGTGAATGCCAAGACCCGCTCCTTGCGGACGCATACAGCTTTGGCATGGTTCTTGTTTCCATTGACAGGTGTGAGGCCGTAGATATCAAGCCATGGGACCAACGCAAGGACATCGTGCCCGACTCTCTCTTTATCGGTTGCGAGATCTTCGAGGGGCATGCTAGAGAGTACCTCAGGAAGCTCGACACGAGGAGAAGATTGATGAAAGAAGACATAATACCGCCTGAGATTTAAACCTATCTTTCCCTTTGCGCCACCCTGAATTCCTACCCATACGTATCCACGCAATGTTGGATGCCACCTCTGCATGATCGCCGTATACCCCAAAGTTATGGTTCCTGTTTCACCGTCACATGTATTCTGCCACCCACAACAACCGACTTGGCAACCATCAACCACCACCCCAGTTCACTGTATAGTGTATTATTAGATGTCTTGACCCCATCCATGTTACCAATATTGACTATTTGCGCCCTCTCAGGGGAAGGTGACCTGTTTCGGACAACAGCTTGCTGACTCAGCACACTATTCTCTTGCTTCCTACTCTGACGATGGCCACCGTTCACCCCTCGCGCATGGGGCTAGTCCCACAAGACACAAAGGATGCCTATCCAACCCGTCGTGCAAGGTCCCCGTCGCCACCCCGCAGGTACGCCAGAGACCGCAAGGATAGCGAAAGCGACGACGACGACAGAAGGAGGGAGACCGATAGGGAGAAGGAGAGAAAACGCTCGAACGACAGACGCGACCAGAGAAGAGACCGCAACAGCGAGAGGCAGGTGGACGACAGAGACAGGGACAGAGACAGAGGGAGATACCGAGAGCGAGAGCGAGACGAGGACAGAAACAGGGACAGGGAGAGAAGCAGGAGTCGACGACGAGCCTCACCGGAATATAGCGACTACAAGCGCCCTGCCTCCCCTAGTCCTGCAACACCAAGCATGTATCCCAATCGCCAGCCGCGAGACGGAATATACGAGCGCCGTGGCGGCTATGGTGGCGGCAATAATGATTATTTAGAAAGGTGCGTCGTCCTCGTCTTCATCCTGCCCGAACGCATCCCGGTGCTAACATGGGTTTCATAGCCGGAGGAGCCAGCGGGATAGCTCTACGCTCAACATCTGGCCGTCTTCGCCCAAAGCGCCTGCACGTGCATTGTATGTCGTTTTTTTTTCACGCCTTTCTACTTTCTCTACCATAACCATCTCTACTATAGATCTCCCGAACGTGGTTCTTCTCGCAGAAAATCCAAGCGAGACCGCTCAGCGACGCCAACAGACTCTTCAGACTCGGAATCAGAACGCCGTCGCCACGAGCGCAAGGCGCGTAAACGCGCTCGAAGAGAAAAGGAGAGACGAGAACGCAAAGAGCGCAAGCGTCGGTCACAAAGTGACGAGTCCGAGGAAGAAGCTCGTTCTGGAGAACGATACCGTGACCGGAGGAGCACGAGCAAGAGCCGCCCACGTAGCCCGAGTCCGAGTCCGACGCCTTCGTCACTGCGTAGGTCAGAGGATGAGGAAGAGTGGGTCGAAAAACCTGTGGCTGCGGCGCCGTTTGTGGTGACGTCTCAGAGCAACAGTTCAATGCCACCACCAGCCAGTATACCGTCACATGGCCAGAGGCAGGTAGAGGAAGATGAAGACGACGACTCGGACTTGGAGCTCGGTCCTCAGCCTTTAATGAAGGCGACCACATCCAAGAAGGTAGATGAGCGTGCTTATGGTGGTGCATTGCTTCGCGGCGAAGGCAGTGCCATGGCCGCTTTCTTGCAAGACGATACGCAAAGTCGTATCCCCCGTCGTGGTGAAATCGGTCTCACCTCTGATGAAATAGCGCAGTTCGAGTCTGTCGGGTATGTCATGAGCGGCAGCAGACACAAGCGCATGAATGCCGTCCGTATGAGGAAGGAAAACCAGGTCATCAGCGCCGAGGAGAAGAGAGGTATCCTCAAATTGCAAAGAGAAGAAAGGGAGAGGAGAGAGACCATACTTAGGGAGGAGTTCAGTGAACTCGTACAAGAGAAGCTTAAACCGGAAGCGAAGCGGACGGTCACTTGAATACTCATTTTACATTCCTGTTCTCAGTTGTAGGATCAAGTTTAGATGTATTAGGCGCACTACATACGAGTCCCATGCTTCGCCGAGGCTAACACACACCATATCAGTGATTACTGGCGGTAGCGTTTAAAGCTCGTCGCGCTTGCCAGGTTTTATGCCCAAAAGTTCGGTGGTGAATACCAGAGCAGAATTCGGAGGTATAACTCCACCCGCTCCACGGCTCCCTACAGAGTACACGCGGTGAGAACGAGCGTGAAAGTGAATGACCAGAGACGAACCGTAAGCCAAGTCAGAAGGGATAGTCAATGTGCGCATCTCTCCTACACAGGCACCCAAAAGACCCTCATCCCAACCACGGATCACCTGACTAACCCCAACTACAAAAGAACGGTGAGCATTGTAAACGTGGGAACGAACAACTCACGTTTAAAGGAGAAGGGCTGGCCCCGGTCGAGACTACGATCCGATATGACTACCGCACGTTCAAGACTCTTAAGAGAGCGTACCTCGAGTCAAATTTGGTGCCGTCCTTGAACAAAGTACCAGTCTGACATGCAGGATATCGAGGGTGAGAAAACGATACGTAGACCATAGCGTCAACTCACGTAGTGAACGGAGATGGTGTCACCCTTGGCTGCCTTCTCAGGACATTCGTCGGGCATAAAAGTGGTGTCAATCTGGAGCTCGGTCGGCGGCTCAGCTGCGAAGACGCAGACCGCCACTGCCAACAGCGAGAACCAGACCTTGAACGGTTGCATGATGGATGGAAGAGCGACAACGTGTGCAGCACATGACTCAGCTTGCCGCTGGTTGCCGCTGAGTCAGCAACTGTACAGTGAGGGTCTACTTGCAAACCTTAAATATCCATACCTTCCTCATTGTATCGACCCCGACCGACGTACAACATGGTGAGCAAACACAGCGCCGCATTGTGCCCCGTTCTCATTGCGTCATTAGCCCTCACAAAAGACCTTCCGCACGAAACGGATTCTCGCCAAGGCCGGTCGCCAGAACCGGTGAGTAAATACGCACAGGAGACCCAGACGTGATGCTTCATGAGCGTAGCCCGATTCCCCAATGGTTCCGTCTCAAGACGGACACCAAAATTCAAGTACGCATTACGGATACGAGTGGCGCTACGTCGAATCTCTGATACCCATCTTATAGTACAACGCCAAACGCCGTCACTGGCGGCGCACCAAACTCAACATCTAGGCGTCCACTTGTTTGATGTTGACTCGTGAGGGCGACTGCAGGAGGACAGGTAGATGGAGATATGTCGACGCACCCCGTCATGTACCACTGGCACATACAACCATGACACTCTTCTTCGCTGTGGCCCACGTTGTGGTGAGATTCTCAAAGTGGCTAGGTCAGTGTGCCCATCTTTCCGGTTTCAGAGTCCTGCAGGTGGTGGCTTTTGTGATGGATATGCCCTGTGTGACTGTCATACGAATGCCAAATCTGCATCCACCTGCGACCATGGAAGGGGTTCCCTCGCACTGAAAGCCTCGGTGCTGGGCGGGTGACAGGGTACCACCTCCCTTGCACACTGGCGCATGTACTCGGCACTAAGCTTTGCAAAGACCAAAAAATCTACAATTCGTGTTCTCGTTTCTACTCCCGAGTGATCACCGCTGTTCCATGGTCCCTGAGTCCGAACAGGGACCGCGGACGGACATTTATGGTTTGAACGAGTTGAAACCAATTGGAAAGAGGTGGTACATGGTGGTTGCGGTAGTCCAACGTGTTCACCATGAACGGCACAGCTTCTGTGGCGTCATCTCGCATCCACTACGTCTGGCAGCTCTGTAACGAGCACCTCTCCACTGGCACGGCGCTACCATGTCTCTTATCATCACCATATTTTCGCTCGTGTTTCTCACTGAGCTTGTATCATGGATTGGCAAGTCCGTCCTTCTCGAATTCGTACGTTCTCTCTTTGGGTGTCTTGTTGGTTCAAACCTGAATTCCTTCCAAGGCATGGAGTCTCTACTGCAGAATGTTCATGAGTGTCCAGTATACGACACAGCGCCAGCTCAAAGCCGAGCTGCTCGCTACAAAGAAAGAACTTTTGCAGACCAGCGCTCAAGATCAATTCGCCAAGTGGGCAAAGTTGAGACGAAGCGTTGACAAGGGGCTCGCAGAGCTTGAAAAACTCAGTGGGTCCCATTCTTCTCGTCCAACCAACTCGAACACGTTTGCTGCGCGCGCGTCCGGTGCTTGTGATGGGCTTACTCTCTGACACGCTCTACCCAGATGGGGAGCTCGCCACTACCAAAACTGCCTTCTCCGCCAAGTTCAGCAGTCTCGTATGGATACTGACGACTGGTTCGCAATTTGCTATCGGGTGGTGGTACAGGAAATCTGCCGTGTTTTACCTACCACCCAATTGGTTTGGTCCTCTCACGTGGACGCTCGCACTTCCATTTGCACCCACAGGTGAGTCACAGTTCTTTTAGTTTATTCGGTGAGACTGATGGATCTGGCCCATGGCCGGTTCTAGGCTCTGTCAGCGTTGGAGTATGGCAGATGGCGTGCCGTAGGGTGATTAAAGTGGGAGAGTACACTGTTAAAAATATCATGGGTGAGTGATCCATCCTCGTTATGGCTTGGTGCTGAGGAGTTGATTGCCAAATACACATATCGACTCTCCGTCTCCGTTCAATGGATGTGGGTGTGTGGTCAGCGGTGCCGTCGGAACCTATAACTGCGCCAGTGGAGGCGGAAGCCGGTCCGTCTGCCGAGAAGATGTTATAGACATGTGTGATGGGGTGCGCTTATTGTTGCTTCTTGTATAGACTCTGATTCGCGCAACTGAGAATCGCATGTTTTCTATTTGTGTTCGGAGGTTATCTTGTCCGTAATGGTGCTATGCAACATGATCGCTACTAGGAGAACCAACTCTCTCTCACTCGATGGAGTGGTCTACATTTTGTGAGACTGGTTAGGACGTCGTTGTACCCACAGAGACGAAACCTTCACCTTCAAGAATAGGTAATAGACAAGATCATAGTGCGGGTATAGCGAACATCTGGGATATGTCGACAGTAGTAGCATCGGTAGGTGGGGGCTGCGGTCGTACAAAGGATGTCGCAACGGGCACCATCGTCATACGGGGGACTCACGGAGTTAAAAAAAGACGGGGTTAACGCGGGTGCCCGACGTTTGCTGCAAGGTAAGTCCAACCCTCTACCGTGTGAGTCGGGGATTATGTGGGCTTGTTGAAGGTTACGGATCAGCGGAACACTCTCGAAAAGAGGTGTTACCAGCGCTATTGTTGATGGAACATTTCGTGTGCGTGCGGACGTAGCAGCTGATTTGAGACAGGAGGCCTTGCAACATCCATATGATATCATAATTAGGCCGGAGCGGAAACCGGATGGACTCACGGAGCCCCGCCAAACCACGGGGGACTACTTAAACTCAATCATCATCACGTTCTCCTAGCGGACAGCAGATCTTTAAGATGCCTACTGGCGTGCAGATTCTCTCAAAAGCCGCCCCGGAGGCACAGGCTCAAATTCTCACAGATGGCGCGCTGACCTTTCTCGCCGCCCTCCACAGGACCTTTGAGTCCACCAGGCAGAGCCTCCTAGTCGCACGCGACGTTGCACAGCGCAGGTACGACTCTGGCGTCCCCCTCGACTTTCCGCCAGAGACTGCCCACATCCGTGCCGAGCCTTCATGGCACTGTGCGCCGCCCGGCCCAGGACTTGAGGACAGACGCGTCGAGATCACCGGTCCCCCTGACCGCAAGATGGTCATCAACGCCTTGAACAGCGGCGCAAAGACGTTCATGGCAGATTTTGAGGGTCTGTTTCACCAGCGTACCTCCCTCTTGTCGTGCTGATCCTTGGCATAGACTCCAGCTCGCCCACTTTTGCAAACATGCTCAACGGACAGGTTAGCCTCCGCGACGCTATCAGACGCCAGATCGACTTTGTGTCCGGGGGAAAGTCATACAAGCTTGCCGAGAACCCCGCCGCTCTTTTGGTCCGGTATGCCAGTCCAATTTCTATAAGACGGTATTGATTTACACTACCCACAGACCTAGGGGTTGGCATCTGGATGAGACTCGCGTCATGATTGACAGTGCTCCCATGTCCGCTTCGTTGTTCGATTTCGCCCTCTACTTTTACCACAACGCTCATGAGCTCATCAAGCGAGGCTCTGGTCCATACTTCTACCTTCCAAAGATGGAACACTACCTTGAGGCACGTCTCTGGAACGACGTCTTCCTCTTCTCTCAATCCTATCTCGGAATCCCCCACAACACTATCAGGGCTACCGTTCTGATCGAAACACTTCCTGCTGCATTCCATATGGAAGAGATTCTCTTCGAACTGAGGAACCACTCTGCCGGTCTCAATTGCGGGAGGTGAGGATCTTACGTTGTTTCATATGTTCTGTCGTGTGACCATACCGCTAACTTGCCCATTTTTAGATGGGACTACATCTTTAGCGCCATCAAGAAGCGCAGGGCTGATAGGGGCGCAGTTCTCCCGGACAGGAAGGATGTCACCATGACGGTACCATTCATGGATGCATACGTGCGCCTTCTTATCCAAACTTGTCACAAGTATGTTCGGCAGCTATTGCATGCGAGGACGCGCTGACAATAATCACAGGAGGAAGGTTGCCGCTATGGGTGGCATGTCTGCGCAGATTCCCATCAAGAATGATCCAAAAGCAAACGAAATTGCCATGGAAAAGGTCAAAGCTGACAAACTTCGCGAGGTCACAGCCGGACACGACGGAACTTGGATTGCCCACCCACTCATTAACGAGATTGCCCGCAAAATATTCGATGAGCACATGCTGGGCCCGAACCAGGTAGATATAATATTTCTGCATCTCTATCCTTGTGGTAACACAGTTTTATGAAAGTATCATGTTCGCCGAGAAGATGTCAGAATGACAGCTGCCGACCTGCTTAACGCGAGCGTTCCAGGGAAGATCACCGAGGATGGTGTTCGTGGCAATGTCTCCGTCGCATTGGCGTATTCTACGGCATGGATCAATGGCAACGGTTGCATCCCTGTCAATTACCTGATGGAAGATGCAGCCACCGCTGAGATTGCTCGCGTTCAACTATGGCAATGGGTCAAGTACGCTTCACGAATGGATAACGGTGAAGCCATCACCGTCGAGTTCCTCGATCGCGTCATTGAAGAGCAAGCACCGACCATCAAGACTATCGTTCCTAGCATCAAACAGGATCACCTCAAAATCACGACCGCCTATTTGAAAGGCCAGATCAGACAAGAATGGCCCAGCGAGTTTTTGACCAGTGATTTGATGCCCTTCTTGACTATGGCTGATGGTGTGGAGGTGAAATTGCAAAAGAGTTTCTTGTAAAACTATTCGCGCATTCGTTACTTTTCTCTTTGATCATGGATTCATTGTCCCCATGTAAAATCACTTTCTGTGAATTACCTCTGTATTATAGTTGTCATGTTCCAGAGCTATTCGAGTGAGTCGTTTGAATGACCCTGACTCAAAGTTCGGCATACAATGTAGTAGTCCTAGAAGTAGTCTCACCCAAGCACCTAAGCCTTGGAGATATTGACCTTGACCCCATGAACCAATGCACGGCTATATGGACAAGCCTAGGCAAATTGACGTGGATATTCCTGTTCTTTAGCGTGCAACGCACCTCATGACCAGCTTTAATGACTTCCTCGTCTTCTACGCCTTCGACCTTGATATCCACCGCAATCCCAAATCCGCCTATCTCCGCCTCTCCAAGGTGAACGTTCGTATGGATTACGGCATCCTTCACTGCATCGCTCTTACCCAGCCGACCAGCCATCAGCTGCAGCGCACCAAGGAAACACGCTGACATCCATGACATCGAGTAAACTGGGGATACGGTGGAAGAGAGGACATACAGGCATAGCCCATCGCGAAGAGCTGCTCGGGATTTGTTCCACCACCCGGGCCCCCCAACGCCGTCGGTCTGGCGAGTGTCAAGGTCAAGGGTGTCTCGTCGGCAGAGTGGACTTCCCCATTGCGTCCACTTCCTGCGGCGCGTGCGGTCGCGGTGTACTGTATTCGGCCAGTTTATGTAGAGTGTGAGATTCAGAGAAGGATATCATTACCTTGGTGTTCTTCAACGTAACGGTCAAACGTCCAGCTGTATCAGTGGCGTACAAACGTGCTCGAGGTGTCGCTGTACGCCGAGAGATGTTCAGAAGGCAGCGGGATCTAGTGGCGAGCATCATCGTTTCAGTTTGTGGTAGGGTGGCCGAGAGTCGGATATGAAACTCGGATGCTATTTGGCTTGCCGGAAGAAAATTTATTTTTTTATCCATGTCGTTGAATATTGCAGCCTGGTTCGGATCTTTCAATGGCCTGCTATCAAACCCGGTGCGTATGTACGCTGCAATTGTCTGTGTCGATCGGGCCAACCTAAATAACGAACTTGCTCGCAGGTTGTACGTAGTCTATCATACTAAGAGTTGGCCAGAATCGCCGTATCATGCCGTATACAATCTAGACATTGAGTTAAACCCTGCTGAGCTCAGATCTCCACAGGCAACAAGTGTGTTCAAACACTTTGTACTACAGCCATGGTAGCTTGCGCTTCATGAAGATTACACGCAAGTCATCATTCCATGGCCATACGGGCATATCATTGGTGCGGTGTCCCCACTGGCAGAGGCGCCAATCTCCGACTCGGAGCCACAGAAGATATGTCATTGATTTTACATAAACGAACCATGTAACGTTATTTTAGTCTGTCATGTCAGGGTACTGTATAAACCAGACAGCGAGACTGCAGGCGAACCCGTGGGCATCCAGTTTTCTTCCTCTCCACTCCTTTGTATTTTCAACTTCACGGGCGAGTATGCCATCAATCAGCTCCAGTCCAAGTGTAGATACCTTGACGGGCAGTATCTTCGACAAAGAAGACAAGATTAATACCACAGTCTTTCCCGTCCACTGTGCTAGCGATGTCGAGGAGC